>JAHXMU010023972.1:34319-59877 GCA_019455685.1 Philornis downsi | reverse complement strand
AGAAATAATGGATTTTTAATTTGTGGTTTGTATGGGAGGTACCACGCCCCATTGTCCAATCCCGCCCATATTTGCAGCAGCACTTAAGATTATGTAGACTTTAAAAAATTACATCGTTTTCGATATATAAAAAGCATACTGTGCATATCTGGAAGTTTTCACATTTGCAAGTAGGACCGTTTTACCACGTTGTACTCAACTTTATGTTGAAGGCGTTGTAATGCGCCGTGACCCCAATGTTATTAGGTTCACTAGCCAGCAACATATACGAAACAAGATTACAATATACCTATAGAGCGTAATCCCGTCCCGGTAGGATATTAAAACTAATTTTAAAATATTTTTCGAGATACTGATTTGGAGGATATAAACCGGACGTAACTTAAAATTAGACTAATAAGTAAAGAACCTAAGACCGGATCGCAACACATTTTCCACCTTAGCATTGTGGATAAAGCATCGGGGGTTGAACTTGCGATCATGCGGACTATAGTCGCGTGTACTAATCATCGCGCCATGGTGGGTTTGTATCTCATCTAAATGGTAGTTTATTTTGCTTATACCTAAGAGTAAGCATGCTTACTGCAGATCCGAGTTCTATAAAATGTGATTTTTTTGTTTTCAGAAAAAAAACTTTATAAGCAAGTTTGAAAAAAGTTTGCAAGTTTATATTTAATGTAAACAGAAATTGATTTAGATGACATTTGAAAATCTGGAATGTACGAAAAAACATGCTTATAGTACTAAGGTATCTCTTTTTTCAGCTGTTAAGATGCACTTGTGTGAGCTTAAAAACTGAAATTTAGATTGCTTTAATTTTTTTTTTTTTTTTTTTGATTCTGGCCGACGTCTCTTTTACTATGAAGGATAACATATATAAAATAAGTAGACCAAAATCGTATGTCGGTTTCTACGAAATCGAAATTTTTGAAGTTCAAGTTCATCCGGGTTTTTTGCTTCGATTAACCGATTTCCCAAAAAGCAAACAAAAAAAAATGACTTTGTTCTTCGAAAATTGTGGATTTGTCGCAGCTTTGTAGCAGCGTATTTAATTGATGCGAAATGCAAGGCCATATTATCATATTAACGTGCGATATCCTGAAAACTTGAGCCACCTCAGAGTAAATTTTCATGTCAAAAATGACCATACTTTTTGGATCAATATTAATGACATAAAAAAAGATTTCTAAAAAAGCTTCTAATATATTGTTATTTCGATTTTTTGAAGCAATGGCTTAAAAGCATTTCCTAAAGGAAATTGATAATAATTGTGGAAGAAATCGAAATTTACAACACTTAACTATTCAATTTTATCATCATAGAGCTTGCTTAACGACTATAGGTATAACATTTACAAAACCCCGCTATATATTATTATATATCCAGCAAGTAAGATTAAGATTCTAGCCTGATTTTGAGAATTGCCTTCAAAAATTAACTCTGAATTGGATTACATATTGTAATGTTTTACATACTTCTGTTTCTATTCTAGAAGGCTGAAAACAACCAATACAGGGTGCCGCTCTTATTCTGCTGCTGCCAACTGTCAATGGGGACCGTTATTTAAAGATGTTGAAGGAGTTTTTTAACCATAACTTCGCCGAAGATGTATTCGTGTCAACAGCATTTGGTTGCAGCAAGATGGAACAACTGCACACATAGCCAGACTGGTTATGGCGGAACTTCAACGAAAATTCCCAAACAAATTAATATGCAGAAGCTTCACAATCCGCTGACCGCTGTCAAGGTCACCTGACCTGCCTTCACCAGACTTTTTTATGGGGTTTTGTCAAAAAAGAGGTGTACAAAATTAAACCAAGAGAATTAATTGAATTGAAGCAGTCCATTAAAATAATAATTGAAAAAAAAAATTGAAACAAAACCAATTATATGTATAAAATATAATTGGATTTTCTATACAAAAAATAAACTAGTTGAAGTACACTGATTAAAAAAAGTTACTTGAATTTCTTATTGTAGTACATTGTAGTGGTTCATCCACTTAAATAGATATGAATACGTGTATGTACGAGTACGTATATACTCATATATCGACCATCTGATTGCGATGAAACTTTGGCAGGTTGTTCTTAAGCTGCCGGCAATAGTTTCTAAATGCACTAGATTATAATGCGAGGGTAGAAGGGCAAGTCATTTCAATTTGCGCGATTTTCGTATATGATGTAGATACCCTGGTAAAATGCTGCCAGTAGGTTTAAGATGTGATTCATACTTGTTTTTCACTCAATTTTTGCTTCGTAGAGAAAATTAAAAAAAAAAAGGTTTACACGGTTTTTTTTTTTGTTGATCGAATACAATTAGTGCGACCGCTTAAAAACGAACATGATTTGGAGTGGATCTTGCCCCTGGATAGCAACCAGCATCATACATTGTTATTGACAAATAAATAGTAAAATTGTTGGAAAATTGTGGGAAATGTCAATTTTTCAGAAATAAGTTCAGCATGGGCAAGTTTTTTTTTTTTTTCATTTAAGCTATTTTGGGATCTTGTGACGCCTGTGATTTTGTAGTCTATAGAGCGGCGTCCGTTCCTATCGCTAGAAACTCGTCCCTTTCATGCATAATATATCGAATCATTCATTCCTTTAGTGATTCCTTCTTTTCATTTTTTTTAAATACCATTCAATAACCATTGTAGGACAGTGGCTGTGGCAGTTAGTACAAACGACTGTCGTGCATATACAATCGTAGATTCTAGACCCGGTACAGCCATCTGTCTTCCATTAAGATGCGATCCCATCATTAGGCATACTTAAACTTCAAGTATCTGAGAGAATTCTCACAAATTTTCATAATAAAATAAATTTTGGGCTATGTATCTTAAGTGAATTTTTCTAGCGATTTCTGCAGAAGTTCTTTCACTCGCTACACAACAATTATACAAATAATCGTATAAGATTTTTTGTTATAATCATCTACTCGTATATATTGTGAGAAATATCTAAACTAAACAAGAACAAAAAAGTTCAAAATGTTGGCCAATTTGATGTACAGCAAATGTTCTTTCCATGTTTCACATCATTTCTTAAAACTCGAATTATTATTATCTGCTTAATCTCCAAGACAAAATTTGTATATTTCCTAGTGCGGCCCGTATGATTCTTCAGCATATTCACACATCATTATTACGGTTCAATACCTTCAACGAAAACCAGATGTGCTGTGGCAAAGTTTATTTTTAATGAACTTTTTCACTTCATTATCATAATACCAGCAGCAACAACGCCGTCAACCCACCAGATCATCGGGCATATGTGAAGCACACACTTAACACATTTCCAGCATTTGGCTTCAGTATCCGATGATCGGAATTCTAGTAATAAAGCAAAGCCCTTAAAACGGCGACACGCTGCATATAATTTTCGAAAGCAACTTCCGATTTAGCAGTGAACATTTTTTTTTTCACGGTGAAAAGGAAATGTGCTTGTGCGTTAGTATTTTGGGGTAAAAATATATAGAAAAACAAATGAAAAACATATTACAGATGTCGAAAATGAATTGAGGGGTATTTAAAGACGGAAAGTACATATTCGTAGCATATTTATTTGTGAGGCAAACATGAAGCTATTGGTTGCAATCATATGTTGAACAACTGCAGTGGCAAACAGTGAATGTGATACCGCATATGTGTTCGATGTGTTGAACAGTGGAAAAATGCATTTAGTTTATTTTTCAAAAACCACATTTTTTATATACATAAATTGATGCTACGATACAACTAAGACTAGCGTTTACAGAATAAACATCGACAAAATTTTAAATTCTATAAAATTTCTTCAATGTCCTAGAAAATGGTATATTTTAAAGCATGTGGACAGCCACAGATTTAGCAAAGAGTGCAGCAAATAGACAGAAGTTATGCTTATAAAATACCTGAATTTGGTTATGAAAAACCAACATTTTCACGGTAAGTAGCAAACTTAAGCTAAAAAATCCAGAAAAAAGTAACTTTTTTGTAAGAAAACTTTCGTAGTACATTGATATTTATTGCGTTTAATAAATTCAAACTTATCAGATGATATATCTATTCACATTTAAAATTCTTGCTGGATAAATATATATTTAAAATTCAATTCGGTTCACGAATTCATAACAATTACAAACAAATGGTGTAATATTTATCCAACCTATAACATACAGGGTGTCCGTCGGAAAGGTATACTACTTTGTTTATAATTTTTGATTAAATGAAAGAGAATGGATCTTATATTGATGTTTTATTTAATGTCGGCAATTATTTATGGAATACAATATCAGATAAATGTCCGCCTCTGTTAGCCTCACAAATGCGAGTCCTTTTGAGCACATTTTTCATTACATTCTCACACATTTCACGCGGTACTTTATTAATTTCATCACAAATGTTTTGTATGAGTTGTTCAAGCGTTCCTCGTTTCTTGACATAAATCTTGCTTTTCAGATATCCAAACAAAAAGAAGTCCGGAGCAGTCAAATCAGGCGACCGTGGAGGCCAATCAACATCACCATTTCTTGAAATAACTTGTTGTGGAAAGAGGTCTCGCAGTAATTCTATTGTAATCCTGGCGTTATGCGATGTGGCACCGCCTTGTTGATACCACAAGTTAATCAAACCCAAAGCATGCAGTTGTGGCGTTAAGTTTTCAATCATATCACGATATCGCTCTTCATTGACAGTTACCGTTTAGCTGTTTTCAGTTTCAAAGAGGTCCAATGATTCCTCCTGACCAAATTGCACACCAGACTGTCACTTTTAATTGATGCAAAGACTGTCACTTTTAATTGATGAATAATTTGACCGACTATTCTGTTTATTCACACATCCATTCAAATGAAAATGCGCCTCGTCACTCAGTATGATTTTTTCATGAAAATCGGGGTTGTCATGGGCGAGCTGTAACATCCTAATGGCATACTATGTACGGGGGCGTAAATGGTCTTGTGAAAGAAACTTTTGTGTCAACTGAATTTTAAATGGAAACAAATGCAAATTCTTGTGCAAAATGGTGGCCAAAGTTGTTCTATGAAGATCAAGCTCCTGAGCACGGCGTCGAATTGAAGTTGATGGATTGTTTTGAACACTTTCTTGAGCAGCAGTAATATTTTCAGCCGATCTTGCAGTACGTTGTGGTCCATGCTTGGCCCTATCAGCTACAGACCCTCTTTCTTCGAAATCATTCACTACATGATAAATAGTGCGTCTTGTTGGCACGTTATTTCTCCCAAAAATTTCACATAACTTTCTCATCGTCATAGTAATCGATGATTGATTTTGATAAAATGTTTTAAACGATTAAAACACTTTGGTTTATCGAATATTTTTCTATAATAAACTTTCCACGTCTCTACTTGACGACTGCCAAATATGAATTGTCAAGGCTAATGTTTACCAAAATGGCGGCAAAACAAAGTAGTATACCTTCCCAACGGACACCCTGTACTTTAATAATTTTCTAATTTTCTTAATATTTTGCCATTTAGCTGACTTTTAGCGGTGTTACTCCACATAAATACAACGGTCGTGGAATTTAAAGCTACATTTTTCTACCAGATAGTACAGTGTTTTTTAAGTGGAAAATATTGGCAACGCCAACATATCTCTTGTCCATTTCCAACACTGAAGTCGGAATGGAATACTAATAAAGAAAAGACGCAACTTAACAATTTTGCTAATATATTGTCGAAAATAAAATATGATGAAAAAAATAATTAAATAAAATAAATAAATAAATAAAATAAATAAATAGTGGTACAATAATAAAATAATAATAAGAATACTAATATTATGACGTAAAACCATTAGATGTTGCGATTTTAGTGTTGCAGACCAACACAAGAAAAGCTGGTAATGCCGCAACTGTTTCCTCGTGGAAAGAACATTATACTTAACATTAGATTCAATTACTTCTGAATTCAATTCGGAACCCATATTAGTCGTTCTTATACTATCCAGAGACCGCAAGACCCTAAAAGCGTAATATTTGGTTTTAATATGAAATTTATTTCGATTAACGTATTTATAAATGCAATATATGTAATAGTTGTGAAACAATTTCATTTGTAAGGTCATGAAAATAACAAGAATTATATTATGATTAGTTTGTTATATAAGTGGTTTCAAAACGCCGGTCTGGCAATGCTGAAGTGCAATTTATTTAGCGAAAGGTTTACCATTTACGAACATGGATCGCTTAACAACCGAAGAACGCGTAAAAATAGTTAAAACTTACTGCAAAAATGGTGATTCAAACGTGGGCTTGGAATCGTAGAGAATTTTCTTCAGCGATGAAATCCATTTCTCACTCAGTAGTTACATCAACAAGCAAAATTGTCGCATATGGGGCTTGGAGAACCCAGAAGTGAGTGTGGAAGAGTCATTGCATACGGAAAAAATGACTGCTTGGTGCGCTTTATGGTCTGGAGGTGTCGTTGGGCCGTATTTTTTTAAAGGATCCCCGGCTGCAATCAATCCAAAGGCGGTCATTTAAATTACATTGTATTTCGCACGCAATTATAATGAAATCAAAGTTTCATAGCTTTATGTGTGTTTTATTTAACTTTACTTTTGAAACTGAAAAACGGACAACCCCATATTATGATTAACTTCAGATAATAATTCAGATAATAAAACGTACATTTTGTGTATGAATACATTATATTATTTTTCTACATTCCACTAAATCAGAATAAATAACAATATTGCATTACGTGAAAAATGCATCACTCGTATACACATTCATAACCGAAACGAACTTGTCTCAGATAATATAAAATTCTACCGTAAAAGATCATGTGAAAGCTATATTCTGTGCTTGACCCAGTGAGCTAACATTTTGCGGTGTTTTTATTTGTAATACAAACTTTAAGTACGACAATAAACGCATTGTTAATAAATTGTTAGTCTCTCTTACGATTCTATCATAAACTTTAACTTTGTATGCACTTCTTCGATGTCAAACAGGGGAAACAGACATTTTACTTAGCACAGCAAATATACAACTTTAAATAAGAAATGTGCGTTTTTCTTGATAAATACATTCCAGTAAACCTTATATACGATTTGATTATGTGTTTTATATTTGAACAAGAATTAAAATTACTAAATATTTAAAAATACCAACTCTGGAGCCTTAAAAGTGGCACTAAAATATATTTGTTACAGAAAATCGAATTAAATAAAGTTACAAATTTAATTAAATAATCGATTAAAACTATCGAAAATTTAATTAAATAATCGATTCAAAATACTGTACTTGCTCTTTCTCTATTTACTTGAAATGAGTGAAAGATTGATATATATTCAGTAATAAAATATCACCATAATTAAGAACACCAAATTCACATAACATATCGGACGTTTTAATTGATATTTTGTACTCAAAATTAGATTATGAATTCAGATTAGGTTAGAATTTTAATAGATTTCAACCTAGGCACCCTAAATCCAATTATAATCGAATCATATACAAGGTTTGCTGAGATTTATTAATTTGGGAAAACACACATTTCTCATTTCAAATTTTTTCTTTGCTGTAGCCAATAAAATTTTTTTTTTTCGACATCGAAGAAGTTGTTGCCAGAATTTGATAATGAAAAAAGGCAAAATTGTATTTTCTGATTTATCGTTCGTTTATCAAATATAAAATGGTGATTTTTTAATCGTAGTTTTTTTTTTTTAACCGAATAAAACACTCAAATTTGCATCATATATTAAAATTTTCTATTATATTTTATTTTATTATTAAAATATTTAATTTTTTATTTATCGATAAATTGGTCTTTGCCATTTAATTTTTAAAGATAATTTCATGTAAATGTTGTTCCCGGGGCTCCGTCTCAAAATGACCTTTCAAAAAATTGGACCAATTTTTCGTCACTTCTTCGAGCATTTTGGCCTGTATTCCACGAATAATGCCTGTTATGTTATCCTGTAAGGCTTCAATAGTGTTCGGCTTGTCCAAATAAACTAACGACTTGACATAACCCCACAAGAAATAATCAGAAGGCGTTAAATTGCAAGATCTTGGTGGCCAACTCACAGGGCCAAATTGAGAGATTCGCTTATCGCAGTTAGAATGTATTTTTTTCCTTCCTGAGCTCTTATGAGATCCATAAGCGTCAGAATCTCGTACAAAATTTTGAATGAGACTATGGCTCCTGTCAAGTTTGCATCCAATTTATCTTCCAATGCATCCTTCGTCCTTGTAAGCGATTATTTTACCTTTTCGTGTTCTGTCAAACTTTTTTCTCACGGCATGTCTTTTTTATTACTGATTTTTACCACTTCTTCACGTAAATAATAATGATCTCATCGCTTGCACCTTTAAAAACTCACTAATTGAAGTTGGCATTATAATTGTGAAACACAATAAAAACAGAATTATCGCAAGAACAAAAGTATTTGCACAAATCCCCAAGTTTGCGTGCAAGGTTGCTTCGTCCAAATAAGTATTTTAATAGAACATCACAAAAAAATGTACAGCTACACAAATAAAGCAAATTAACGGGGTGGCCTTATACATATGAAACATTCATACTAAAGGGTGGCACATAAGTAATGTTAACGGCCACTATATTGAATGCGTTCTTGTGCTTCATTTGGTTTTAACTCGTGAACCCATTGCGTCTTATATGGGAAAAGATGTAGTAACATTTGTAAAATTCTTTGTAAGGACCGCCTAGACATCTCTAACTGCTGAGAACGTCTCCTGGTGGAAGTTTCGGGGTTTTCCTCAATACTTGCTTGCACTCGAGCAATGGACACTTCAGTTCAAACTGCACGAGATCTTCCAGCATGCGGAAGATCACAGACAGACCCTTGTTGCCCAAAACGCTGAACCAATCGGTAAATTGTTGGAGCGCTAGGAGCATTTTGAACATGAAAGAAATTTGGGTATGATCTGAATAATCGAATGCTCACTTTCAAAGTAAAATTGAACAACTTGGTTCTTTGTTCTGTGCTAAGCCTTTCCATCATAAATTTCCCAAGTATTATTTAGTTAATTCTCTAAAGAGACGAAAAAAGACAAACCAAAAATGTATTCACTGATCAAATCTTAACGTTGCTTAGACGCCACCCTATATATTGTGTTGATATCATCGGCAAAGTAAATAACTCATACCATCAGAGAGAAAGAGACATTTCAGAAAGAAACATGAACAATTTAGAAAATTACATTTGTAATCTGATTACATTTGTAATGCAAACAACACAGTTTTACTAGGTTGATTGAAAAGTTCGCATTCTTCTCGTCCACGGTGATCGAAAAATTGAAAGTTCGTGAGATAACTGGCATCGTAAACATCTCTTCAGATGGTTACACCATTTTACAGCATCATCTGGACATGTGAAATAATAAAACTATACTTATTTCTTAAAACTATTTTAAAAATAAAGCTTCGATCGAGCAAATCTTTCCAAAAAATTATAAATTTAGGTAAATATTTTTTTGCTTGCGGATAATCTATGGAATGATTAGAGAGAGGCCTTAGAGTGGAAACGACCTTAAAATGTTCTCAAACTTTAAATGGGTAAGAACCTCACATATCTTGGCATGAAGGTTGAGGTCAGTTTGCACATCTGGTAAGTATGGTAGAACTGACGTTGTGGGATGAATCAAACGTAATGTTACGGTGCCCAGAGATTTACGGATAAATTGTGGGAATAGCAGTTTGTGTGCCTACGATTTCCACAATTTAAATTGATCTGATATTTATAGATCTTAAACTTATCAGAATTTAAATTAGATCCTCTGAAATGGTTTCGAGTTATATAGCGTGAAAGTTAATAATTGAATTTACAAAAATTATGGATTTTCGTTTCTTTTTGTTTCGATTAGAGCGTAAACAAGAATTTTTGAAATTTTTTGAAAAATAATGATTTTATCAAAATAGACGTAACACTATAAAGCCTGTTGCAGATTCTCGCAGTTTGAGAATCATTTACCAGACTTGTCGTTTATTCGTCAGACATATCAAGGTGACCGCCTCCCAAATAATAATAGGCGGCTGAATCCTCGATCATGCAAACTATAGTCGCGTGTACTAACCACCGTGATATAGTCAGTTAAGTTAGAAAGTAGGTGGAAATAGTCCACACAAAACATGAGTTTTTCTTAGATTACTCGTATGCGTTGACAGAAGATGTTCAAAAAATACTTGTTCTGAGAGTCGAGTCCGTCCTGTATAAATTTTTTATACATCTTATGTCAATTGAGGCACCAGTTTCGTAGATCCTCTACAACTATTACTTCATTTTTATTGTTCTACAAATCACTGTGCAAAACATCTGTAATGGAAAAAGGAAGAAATCTTATATCCTTCGATGAAAAAACAATGAAAACTAGTTATTTTTTTCTTTACATCTGTTTCATAAATACTTTAAAAACACAAACTTTCTTCGGAAAGACGTTATTAATATATCTTCCATATAATTTTATTGTGAAACTATGACGTTTTTCCCACTGTATAATACTTTAAGCGAAAGCGTTGATCATGATTATCGCCACATACCTCGGCGTTGATGAGAGGAGGATGATCCGCCAGCTAGACCTGATGTTTGCCATAACGCTTATGATAACGTTGCAGACGAGTGTCAAACATATGTATTCGCACATGCGGCTGGCTTGGCTGGTTTGCTAAACGATATGAAGGGAATCAAACGCATGTGTGAGGACAAAGTCCCGTTTGTGACTGGGATAATAATGCTAGGGAAGGGGACATATTTTAGGGTTGTAAACCAAATGAGGTTATAAAAGTTGACACATGCTCTCAGCCGGGAACATTCACAGCTTTTGACAAAAGTACAAAACGACACCAACAACAACGACTGCGATATTACAGCCAATGGAAGGAAACCCCGGGCGTAAAATGCACACACACACAAGCTCCTAGTTTGAGCGATTGATCGTTCGAGGGAACCGTGACAGGCGTCCTTGTGTTTTGTTTTACAGTTAAACATATGCGTGTCGGTGATAACAATTATGTACAGACGGGCACACGGTGGCCTAAGGAAAAAAACACACGTGTGTTGTTTCCTTTCCACGCCGGCGTTTATTGGCGAGTCGAAGAGGGTTCAACGTCGATTCAATGATTGCGTTCATTTATGACACAGATGCTTAAAATGATTATTGGTTTGGTCTGTCCCCTAAAGTGATCACAGCTGAAAATCTGTGTGCGGTTTTTTTTCTTTTCCAAACGAATTTTCGCATAACATTTGTGTTACACATTTCTGATGTTGTTAGTAGAAACATTCCATAAATGTAGTTTAAAAACGATTTACATTGTTTAATGACAGCAAAAGCGTCCAAATCACACGGATTACAGGATACAATTAGGGAGAACAAATGTCATTGAAATTGACTTAGCAACTTCTGACGTATTATTTCTCTAATATGTTAAAGTTCTTTATAACAAACATACACAGTTATTTTACTCTTTGAAATCGTAAATGGAATTTTGATTTTTCCTTGAACAGTATCAGCCCTAAATTAAAGCCTAAATTTTAGGAAAGAAGTTCTGCACGGAAAAGCTCCAACAGTGACGTAAGGATCAACTAACTAACTTAAAGTTAAGTACGCAATTCAAAAGGAAGTTTTGTTTTACAAATTAACCGACCTAAATGGTCCACATGAATCATAAATTCAAGAGCCAAGAAGTTAACTTTAACATCGAAATGTGACACGTATTTCAGTATTCCTCAAAATATTGAAGTTTTTAAATTCTTTAAAACTTTGGAAAAAAAAAAACAAAAAAAAAACCAAAATCAGAATGAAGAATACCAACTAAAGGGCAATCCATTTATTGGTTTGAAAACCGCCGGTCTGGCAAAGCTGTCAGCTGTTAAATACCTGTCATCTGAAGTGTTATGTGGATCGTTTAACGACCGAAGAACGCGTAAAAATAGTTTAAACTTACTACAAAAGTGATGATTCAAACGTAGACCTACAAAATTGGAGATTCAAAAGTGGGCTTTCAATCGAACAAAACTTTCTCCAGCTATGGTGCTCATTTCTCACTCGGTGGTTACGTTAACAGGCAAAATTGTCACGTACGTGGTTCATGGTGTCACGAGCCATACAACACGACCAATTTTAGCTGCATTGCAAAAGAAGCTTCTAGAAAGCGTAATTTTACGTTTTGACGACGTCAATTTGCCACCAAGATCATGCGATTTGACGCCTTTAGACTTTTTTGTAAGGCTACGTCAAATACCGTGTTTATGCGGATGATAATCCCCAAACGTACCGCCTGAAATGTGCGAAAGAGTGGTTGAAAACCACCTCATCCACCTCCATTTATATTATATTATATTATATTATATTTCATACTGGCAAGATCCATGCATTATAATGAAGTATATATTATAATGAAGTAAGAGTTCCATCGAAATCATAGCTTTATGTGTGTTTTATTTAATTTTACTTTCGAAGCCGAAAAATGGATAACCCTGTATAATATTAGGAAAGTTGTATATGTTTGGGATATCCTCATTTTAAAAATACAATGTTATTATTTAGTTAACTTTTGTCCCGTAGGATAGGCAAAATTCGTTAAATAGGAAAGCCTTAACCTTTAAAATGTTATCAAACTCATTGAATTGTACCAAAGTGTTCTGTCTTAGAAACATTATGCATTTCTTTGTCAAATGAAACAACGGCTAAAAATTACATGCGTTTTAAGGAACGCATTGTCGCTTGAAATACGAAAAGGCTTCAGTATCGAACTATTAAAATTCCAGCTTTTGATCGCTTACGTTACACTATGCTAAACTATACTTATATCCGTACAAAATTTTATCATTTTACTATCACAAATAGACATTCAGTAAAATTCTGAAACTTTTTTTCTGATTTGCATTTACTATACTATTTTCTTCTAGCCCATACAATACAGGGTAGCACACCAATTGTGCTACAATACGAAATTCAAAAATCTTTTATTTAATCAATGTATTTCATTTATTTTTTGTTTTTATTGTATGGAAAATTCAATTTTATTTTATTATATAATTAATTGGTTTTAAAAATTATAGACCGTAAATTACCTAAATATTCATTCACGCATATGCGACATCTGATCATTATTCATTTTGGCCTGAAGGGCTGAAGTTGGGAGCATCTCAATAATAGACGGTTTTAATACAGGGTGGGCCATATGAGTGTTGGCGATTTAATTCTTCAATTTCTCGGTAACGCGCGGCGCGGGATGACGGAGGGATATGTTGTTCGCTGCGCCGCTTCCTGTAAAATTTAGTCGCCATGGAGCCGTACACGGGAGTGCAGCGTGCATTTTGTGTCGGAGCGTATTACGAAAACAATAAATCAGTGATTACTGCACGACGTTTGTATCGGCATGAACACGGTTTACACGATTTAAGTGAAGTTGCAAGCACCAATGTGATACGAAAATGGATCAGAATGTTCGAAACAACCGGCTCAACAGTGCCAATTACGGTTCGTGGTCGCCCAGTTTCTGCAAGATCAGCCGACATTGTGGAGCGTGTTCGTGTTTCAGTTCAGCGAAATCCGCAACAGTCAACACGTAAGAGAAGTCAGTCTTTGGATGTCAAAAGAAACACTTTACGAGGAATTTTGAAACGTGATTTACATTTGAAGACTATAAGAATCAGATAGTCCAAGAATTAAAACCCGATGATGCCAACAACCGACTTAACTTTGTCAATTTGATGCTAGAGCGGTTCAACAATTTCAACAACGAGATTTTTAGTGATGAGGCCAATTTTCACCTTAATGGCCATGTGAACAAGCAAAATTGTCGGTTCTGGTCCGAGACTAATCCCCGACGCTTGTATGAACGTCCACTTCACAGCCCTAAGCTTGTCGTGTGGGCTGGGATAACGTCAACCGGTATTATTGGATCATACTTTTTTGAGGACGAAAGAGGGCATGCGATGACGGTTAGAGCGAACAATTATTGCAACATGCTAGCAGACTTTTTGGTGCCAGCTTTGCAAGAACTTAAAGGCAATACCTCGAGGATGTGGTTTCAACAGGATGGGGCCACATGTCATACGGCTATGGTACCGATAGAGCTGCTGAAAAATGTTTTTCCTGGAAAACTCATTTCGAAAAGGGGGGATATTGAATGGCCCCCACGTAGCTCCGATCTCTCTCCATGCGGTTATTTTCTATGGGGCTACCTCAAATCGGTAGTCTACGAGAATAATCCGACCAATTTAGAAGAGTTGAAGAGGAACATTATTCAGGAAAGTAACAAAATACCGAGAACAACTTTTCAACGAGTTTTCCCAAATTTGCGACTTCGGTTCCAAGAGTGTTAAGCAGCCGAGGGAAGCCATTTGGACAACATTATTTTTAAGTCTTAAAAATTCCTTTTTAAAAATACAAATAAATTTTTTTTATGTTTCGTAGTTTTTTTTAATTGAATATTTAAACCGCCAACACCCTTATGGCCCACCCTGTAGATTGCCTTAATTTAGTCCAATTCTTTCGTTTCGGTTTGTACACCTTTTACTTGACATAACCCTAATAAAAAAGTCTGATGCAGTCAGGTCAGGTGACCTTGGAGGCCAGTGGAAAGTGGAGTTTCTGGATGTTAATTTGTTTGGGAATTTTCGTTGGAACCGGTCTGGCTATGTGTGCAGTTTCTCCATCTCGCTGAAAGCAAAGGCTTTTGGAACGGATATGTCTTTGGCTCAGTTCTGGGTAAAAAAAACCCCTTTAATATCTTGAAATAACGCTCCCTGTTGACATTAATATTGTATTTGTAACACGATTCGTATGCCACCCTGTACAAGCATTTTTGGTGACGATATGAACCAAAAATCGATACTATCAAAAAGAGTCGAAAAGGTTCCAAATAATAAATATTAGTTTCAGTACAATTTGCCATCACGTTTCCATAAATCCTGAAAAATTTAATCAGGATTTCAATGGAATAAATCCTTTTCGTATTTTTTTAAAGAAGAAAAAAAACAATAAATAAATAAATAAAATTTGCCCTAATATCAAACTCCAAGAGTATTAATTTCCAATTTAATTAAACTTTTGTGTACGACCGTGTCTTTCTAGTTATTCCCACATGGCAGTTCGAACACAAACAAAATTATCAATTCCAATACAAATCAACAATAATAACCGTGATATCGCATGCATTCCACGCAAATTGCTGCGATTTCGAATTGCCAATGATAAATGTGATATTTTCACAGACTAAATTAAGAAATGCTGAACATATTTCAAAATGTTAAGTAGTCGACTTGTCGTGCGACATTTGTCACTTGAAAAAACGCATTAAAAATTGTGGCAAAACTCTTTTTTTTTGTTATTGCCAACCTCAAATCACACATGCAACACTTCGTTTTTCCGCTGCAACTGGATTATCGGTGCCAGCGATCAAGACCAAGACTTGTTTTGTGTTTTATCGCCGATTTTAAAAGAGTGATTCGCAAGAAAAACGCAGTGACAACAAAACACTGAGACATCGTTAGTCATGTAATATGCATGCAAGCAACTGCAACTGCTGCTGTTGTCGTTGGAGCAACATTGCTGTGGCAACAGCAAATGCGTTGCAGCCATGTGCAGTGGCCGCCAATGTTCAGTTGTTTGCAGTTGCAGTCGTCAAACATGTTTTAATTTGTATAATGATTATGAAAAAATGTGTAATTAAATGTGGCATTAAATTAAATTAGTGGCAAATACTATTTATGCAACATTAGCATGCATCTGTGCTGGCACAGCAGCCTCGGGGTGAACCAGTGACCAATCGCAGACATCATAATTTATACGAATACATCTAATGAACACATCTATTCCAACGAGAAGGTCTCCCTCTTGAGTCATTGCAAAGAAGCGCCAAAGCGCGTATGCACAAAGTTCAAGGCTTGTCTAAAGCGAAGTTTCTACGTTTAATCTCTAAAAAAAAAATTGAATGAGCCGACTCTGGTGGTGTCGTCACTACTACGACATTTGGTCAGTGATCCATTTGTTACAAGTCTATCGCTCATTGGTTTCGAAGACACGAATGACAACCATAAAATGATTACAACATTATTTGCAGCACACACACCCGGACACAAGTTGTGGCTGAAGCACATTATCACTGTCACAGATGGCCAACACCTGTTAAATAAACGAAATGGTGGGCAACAACGGCTTGAATGTGCAGTATAGTAAAAATGCTAGTATCGTATTATTTGCCAATAAATTGCCACCATAGATGTGCTCCGAAAAAAGGCAACTATGGGGGGGGGGAAAGATTCTTATTAACACCATTATTTTCATCTCATGACACGTTTGGTGATTCTTATAAAATATTGAAAAGTGTACGCATTTCAGCTAATGACAAAAATCAAAAATCCTTACAACTCAGCCAAAAAGAAAAAGTATTTAGAAGAGCAACATAATAAACGCTTCTTGGAAACCAGACATGATCCAAATTAGTATCGGAAAATGTGAATTTAAATGCCCCATTATGGCTTACAACACTTAGATGTTGTGTTGTTTCGGCTACAAGACAACATTAATTTTTTTAGAAGAGCAATTCTAATTCGGCGGCCTAGAATTCCACCAATTACAAAACTGTGCTGTGCCCTACGATTCTTCGCTGATGGCAGCTATCAAAGAAGTAGTGGAAACGACTTCAGTTTTTTAGTGTCCCAGCCAACTGTAAGCTGCGTTTTAAATAATGTGTAAAAATTTTTTGAAACAAAAATTTGCAAAAAGTGGATAGATGCTCGAATGAGTGAAGAAGAGAAAAATATTAGCAAGACGTCATTTTTAAATATTTGGATATTAGGTAAGAAATGGAATTGTTACAATCTTCCTATATGTAATTAAATGTGTGTTTGCATCATAGAAGACACTGGGTATCCATTGGAGCCGTTTTTAAGACCACCATTTCGAAGTGCTGAAGAGGGATCTCCGGAAAGTCATTTCAACACTATTCACGCAAAAACGAGAAACATCGTTGAAAGGACAATTGGTATTCTTAAAAGCAGATTTAGATGTTTGCTTTCTGCAAGAGGTTTGCATTATTCTCCAGAAAAAGCTACAAAAATTATTTGTGTGTAATATATTTCACTTTCAAACTCTAAAAAATATAAAAAATTTATACACTTACAATTTGTTTTCCATCTTGAATTTGTCGCGGCAACAAAACAGCAGCTAAAGAGCTGTCACCACAAAGAACATACACAACACTAAACTACAACACTACAGATAAGTGTTGTAAACGCTAGTCCCAATTTGAGATTAACAACACTAAATTAACAACTGTTGTAAACCCTAAGGTACTCTTTTATTAGAAAGAGTCCTAATCCTTTGCTTTGACTTTGCAGTGCTTCCGAAACAGTGCATACAAAGTATTTCAAATGTAATTTTATGATGGACATATGATAAATAGCATCCAATTCGTAAGGAAATATGTGAAAAGATCATTTTTAATATTCATGGAAGTTATTTAAAATAACTTTCATGTAACTGAAAAATATCCCCATAAAAGGCATCATTTTAGAAGTAAATATGTTTGGAAGCAATGGAAATGCGATTCCCTGAGAAATACTTCAAATTTCTTTTGGTAGAAATTGAAAAGGGAAAACAATGTTAGTGATAGTTGAATTTCCGTGTAAAAAAAAGAACATCCAGGGAAGTGAAAGAGTTACGCCGATCATGGTCTAGCAGTGTTGAAAAAATCGATGAACATCGATGAATTTAACATGGGATTGTCAAAGCAGGAATGCTGTTGATTTTGAGTCTTTTTTTACTTCTTTTTTACCACATTCCCCATAGCAATGAAATTTCTTTAGATTATTTTTCATGACAATTTTCTTCTTTTAACATTCACATAACTCATTAATTTAAGTTATTAATGAACAACGATTTTAAACACATTTTAAGTTTCTGCATCGGAAACAGAGAAAAAAAGTAAAAACATATATATGTATAATATTTGTGGAAGGTATGACAATACTCTTTTATTGGAATGACTTTTATTTATTTTGCTGGGTTGCTATTAAGTTTCCAACGTATATTTCCTGAGAAATGAAACAACTATTTGGAAAAACAGCATTTTGTTGGGGGACGTGGAAACATTTCCAATAATTTGGTACCCATTAGAGCACCTAATTGTATAAGCAACAAAAAAAAAACAAAAAAAAAGAAAAAAATTCTTTCTAGAAATAAAGACTTATTTGTTTTAAAGCGATTCCATAACATGCAGCTCAAGGCGTACATTTACAACAACTGACACTAAACTACAGTTTTTCATAAGAAACTTAATGTATCGAGTTATCCATTTTTCGGTTTCAAACGTAAAGTTAAATAAAACATAAAGCTATGATTTCGACTATGATTTTATTTCAATATAATGCTTGGTCCTTACAACTATGTACGAAATACAATGCCATTTACATGATCGCCTTTGGATTGGTTTCAGCAGTTGACCCTTTTGAGGTAGTTTTCGACCACTTTTTCGCACTTTTCGGGCGATATTTAGACGATAACTTAGCGAATGTCGGTTTTTAAATGCTTTCAAATGTTTGGAGATTTTGCGGTCAAACACGGTCGTACAAAAAAGAGTCTAACGGCGTCAAATCGCATGATCTTGGTGGCCAATTGAAAAAACGTGAATGGAAACTTCTCATGAAATAAAGCAAATGGCAAGTGGTTTCAAATGCTTGGAGATTATCCGGTCAAACACTGTCTTTGACGTAGCCGTACAAAAAAAGAGTCTATCGGCGTCAAATCGCATAATGTTGGTGGCCAATCGCCAAAACGTCAAATTACGCTTTCTGCAAACTTCTAATGCAATAAAGCAAAAATCGATCGTTTTGTGTGGCCCGTGGCACCGCCTTAGTAAAACCACATACCGTTCAGTTCATAATCTTCAATTGCAGCAAAAAAAAGTTGGTTGTTATACGGCCATGGCGCCATGAGTTGACGGTAACGGATCCTCCATTGTCATTTTCGAAAATGCGATATTTTCGGCAGTGCATACATTGCCATAATGCGCAGGGATGACCACATCTTTAACGCGTCCAATCTTTCCAAATTTCTTTATAATCTTGCCATTTTCTTCAATAGTAGGTCGATTATGACTACCATAATTACCCCGTAAACCACGGAAAGTGCCCACGTTTGAATCACTATTTCTGTAGTAAGGTTTACACTTTTTAACGCGTTCTTATATTGTAAAATGATTCATATTCGCAAATGGTAAACTTTTCACTAAATAAATAACACTTCAGATGACAGGTATTTAGCAGCCGACAGCCTGGTCAGACCGGCGGTTTTTAAACCACTAAATGGATAACCCTGTATTTCATTAGATATTATCGTTTAAATGTAAGAGCTGTGTGGGCGGTGCCACGTCCTTTTGTCTAATCAAGGTCAAATATGATTATGATTATGATTCCTTCTGGATCGATGTAAATAAAAACTAATTCTCTTGTATTCCATGAATGAGATATGGGAGAGCTTTTCACATTTAGTGAGCTTATACGCATTCTATTTTTAGGCTCCCTTTAACGACGACTCTGAACACCGCAGTTTGAGATGCAAATACCAGACTTGCTGTTTACTCGAGCGCTCGAAGTGTTTTTCAGGCACATCGAGGGGATCGACATTCAAATAATGATAGGTGGCTGTGTGAGGTATTGAACTCGCGATGATGCGAACGAAAGCGTGTATTATTTATATTATTCTGATTATGACTCCTTCCGGATCGATGTAAATAAAAACTAATTCTTTTGTATCCCATGAATGAGATATGGGAGAGCTTTTCACATTTAGTGGGCTTACACGCATTCTATTTTTAGGCTCTTTTTAACAACGACTCTGAGCGTCGCAGTTTGAGATGCATTTACTAGACTTGCTGTTTACTCGATCGCTCGAAGTGTTTTTCAGGCACATCGAGGGGATCGACGTTCAAATAATGATAGGTGGCTGTGGGAGGTATTGAGCCCGCGATGATGCGAACGATAGTCGTGTATATTATATATACATATATACATATGCACGTATATATTTATAGAAATATAGATATGTATATATGTATATTACAAAAGGATTTAATCACAATAATTAAGACAAAACCGGGAGAGAATAGCACATGAAGACTACGAGAAATGCATTTTCTGTCACCTGTCAATTTCGTCCTAATGTTATCATTTTTTTCGCCCAAGTCCATATTGGTGGTGGCTGCCAATTGCTCTTATTACATGGTTTTCTGACATGTATTGTATATATTATATGTTTAATTTGTAGTTTCTTAAAACATAGCCATTATATAGTAAGCACTTGTATTTCTCGCTAGTTGTCGTTGTTTACTGCCTGCCTTTAGTATTACTGCATGATCTCCTTCGTCTTGACAATAAATCAAACAAAAGCACGTAAACTTTGGTTAAGCGAAAAAAAAAATAACACGAAAATATTTGCCGTTAGTTAACAACTTGGAAAAAAGACGTCAAATGGTGAGAGAAGCAAGAAACTCATAACAGAATGGAACTGATCGAAGAAAAATATATGGCGTCATAAAGCTTAACAACAAATTACCAATCATTACCGTCCGCAACAACAAACGGCCAATGAATATTAAAAGCAGAAAAAATGACTTGGAAATATGAAGAATAACTATTATTATTAAATGGACTCAGCGCACTTGGACTTGTTGGAGCACATAAAAAGTAGTGGTACATGCAACAAATGTTGTTGCGCTTCCTCATCGCAAATGTTGTTGGTCTAGTCAACGGGGTCTCGTTGCGATGGATAATGTCGTTGGCGGTGGCGATGTTGGTTGTTTGAGGCTGCTGCACAGGTGTCAATGGAATTAATTGTTAAGGTATTTAATATCACAGACACAAAAATTCAAAAAAAAAAAAAAAAAAAGAAAAGAAGTTTGTGATTGGCATTCTTTCAATACCAACATGTGATTGCCCTATTTAAGAAAATATTCTACACTCCCTTCCTAATAGAAAAAAAGCAACAAGAGAAAACGTCGGAGCGCCAAGACAAATATTCGCAAAAACAGAAATGGGGTCAATCGTTATGGAGCTTCGAAAAGAGTAGTCTGTTGATAAAAATTTATTGACATCACCTGCCTCCAAAGTATCACTTTCTAAAGAAACGAGATGTGTTCTTTTTTAATTTTTGAATTATCAAAACTTGTATGAAAATACAAATTTTCTTTAAAAATAGAATTTATTAACGGACGCGGTATTCACGTCAGCGTTTCCTTTAGCTTTTTTCAAACTTGCTTAGCAGACAAAATGTAGATTTAACTGAAAGACCTTATTTTTAGTCTTTTTTCGTATTTAAATGTTTTATGGGCAAAAGTCAGATGATATTTTCGGAAATAGGCCGCACAATTTCATTAATACATACGAGTATGAAGTAGTTAAATGAGATATTTAACACAAGCCATAATTTTCTCCTTCAATAAATCGCCGGCGCGAACCCCTTCAGCAACGCTCAACATAGGTGGCACAGATATTCCTCTGCAGAATTCGATCAAATACCTGGGCATAATATTGGACAAAAATTTGAACTTTAAAGAACACGTGCTTCATGCTGCGGACAAAGCTGTAAAATGTGGCCGAGCATTTTTCCCCTGATCAATCGTAGATCCCAATTAAATGCCAAAAATAAACAGCTGTTATACTAGATGTCAATTGTCAAATGTATAAAAGATGTGTCAAAACTCACTTCTAAAAGCTTCAAGTTATCCGGAATAAAAACCTAAAACAAGTATATGGCTTCCCAACACTGATGTTATATGAACGTTTTAAGGAAGACCTGCTACATAACTTTATTGCCAGAATAAATGATAAATTTGAAAACCAAAACAAATTATCAACCCGTAGACTAATAGGAACTTTAGAGGAACAGTTGTGATATCTTTTATGAATTAAGGCCGTTAACTAATACTGTCAAAGCATTAAACTTAATTTTTTGTTTGACTATTTAAAAGGTTTTGTCCTATCTTTTTCCTTTAACTGTCTTCTGCTTCATGGAAAACGATTCTTAGTTGAAAAAAAAAATAAAAATAAAAAACGTATATACTTGCTGCAATACTTCTAGTTATATCTCAAAATTTGTAAATATTAAAATTTAATAAATATTTTTTATGATATGATAGAAGAAATAAAAAAAATGGGATGTAAAAGTGGAAAATAAGATCTGGAAGGACGAAGGCATATGGTTAAATGGTTAATGGAATCTATTTGGACAGCCACGAGCTCGCTTAAACTGTTTAAATTGGTTGTGTGGAATGTGAAATGTCCAAACATTACGTCAGGTACGATAGAAATAACTTGCCGATTACCTTAGCAAAAGGCCGCTTAAATTCCGACATAAAGGCAGTCATAAATATAGATAATTTTTGAATTTTTAAATCATGCATGAAAGTGCAATTTTTTTCGCAACAGAGTTTATTAATGGATGCAATATTGTCGCTAATTTAGTTTTTTTTCCACTAAATTTAGCTTTTTTTCAACCTGCTTAGCAGACAAAATTTGGATTAATCTGAAAGCTTTTTTTCTAACTTTTTTCATAAAATTTTCAGATTATTTTTAGTCTTTTTTCGCTTTTTCGTATTTCATTGCAACTTATTTCAGTACAAAGGAAGCCAAAAATAATTCGTATTTTCTATCTGAAAAATCTCTGTGGACGCTGGAAGAATTAATTTGGCAATTGATTAAAGAATCTCCAAATTCTGATAATGCATATTCAGATTTAGACCTCCAGTCCCCCAGTTAAGGCCTACTACATGCAAACTACTATTTACAAAGTAGAATTAAGTTATTTGCACACAAACTTGAAAATTTGAATTTTTGCGTAGAAAAATTTATATTTCAATGCTTTTAAAGGGTGTCTCAACAAGAACGCAAGATTTAAATTTTAAATAAAACACAGATATTTAAAAAAAATCGTGAAACTTTATTATATCGTAAAGTAGACAGAAAGAGGTGATGTATGGAACAACATATCGGGCAGATGGCCGCCGCGGCTTCGCTGGCACACACGCGATCTTTTAATGAAATTTTCAATGAACGTTTTGCATAAATGCTGCGGTATTTCATTAATGCAGCGTCCAATTTCCTCTTTTAAGACTTGAGTCGTCGTCAGCTTATTCGCGTAAACCATCGAGTTCAAAAAACAGCAAAGAAAAAAGTCTAATTGTGTTAAATCGCACGATCTAAGTGGCCAATTCTGGTCTCCAAATAACACGACCGGGAAATGACTGATGCAGCAATTGAATTGTTTCTCTGGCTGTATAACATGTGGCGCCGTCTTGTTGAAACCACATGCCCTCCACATGCATTTCTTCAATTCTGGGCACGAAAAGACTGGTTATCATTTCACGATACCGAACACCATTTACTTTTTGCGCTTGACATGCCTCATTTTCATAAAAAGAAGGTCCAATGATTCCTCCAGCCCAAAATCCACACCACATAGTGACACGTTGAGGATGCATTTGCTTCTCGTGAATCACTCAAGGATTTTCCTCACTCCGAATGCGACAATTCTGCCTATTGACGAAGCCATCAAGATGGAAATAGGCCCCGTCACTGAAGATGATTTTATCGACAAAACCAACATTTTCATGTTGTCTCTTCAATACCCAATTAAAGACCTCCCTGCGCTGTCCATGGTTAGCTGGCTTCAGTTCCTGAGTCAATTGAACTTTGTATGCATGAAGATGCAAATCTTTCGTCAAAATTCGCTGCATGGTGGATTTGGGGACAGCAATTTGCTGAGGTCGGTGTCGAATTGAGGTGGATGGAGTTTGAGCGACATCATCACGTACAGCTGCGACATTTTCGGTTGATCGACCTGGTCGAAGGCGCGTTGTTGTCTTTACATCACTAACAGACCCAGTTTTGGCAAATTTATCCATTAACTTCTTTACAGTTGACTCTTTTGGAGCATTATTGTGACCCCAAATTGATCGCAATTTACGAACTGTAGCCGCAAAACTTTCACCATTTTGGTAAAACAATTTCACAACGAGAATGCGTTGTTTATTCGTGTAGCGCTCCATTTTTACTAACCTCGTACCTTCTACTAGCAAACAATGACACTTCAAATGGCGCCAAACTTAAATCTTGCGTTCTTGTTGGGACACCCTTTATTAGTGCCTCTCAGCCAACTTTTCCTAAAAAGGTTAATATTTTTCTGGATTTTATAACTTTTTCATGGAAATTTCTTCTGTCTTTTTTTCATCATTATGCTCAGGCGATAATGATTAAAATGTCTGCGACATCTTTTTCTGGGATTCTGAGTAACATACTCGTATGGCATTGGATTAATGCCCCTCTGGCAGCAGAGCAGTATTTTTATAACACAAAAGTGTTATATAAGCATATTTCTTAAGTGTTTTTTAGTGCCACCAGAGGGACCGATGAAATTAAGGGTTATAACCGACAGTCAATAAAAATTTGTATCATTATTTATTTTCTTTTTTTTTTTTTGTTTTTGATGCAGATACTTAGAATTGATTAACACATTTTTAAAATTGTTCTTCGTCAATAAGTTAAACTAGTTTTTAAATGGAAAATTTTCATGAAAAATTACCTAAAGAGTTCTCATTGCTTTAGAGGATCATGTAAAAAGGCAACGAAAAGATGGCAAAAACGACAGTATCCTTCCTATGACAAACCCATGTTCAAAATTCATCGATGGTTATCCAATTTTTCACCACTTCTAGATCACGATTTTCTTAGGTGGCGACTGGAATAGACATCCTTATCTATTATACGCCGCCTGTAGAAAATAAATTCCAAACACTTCGACCTTCTACGCTTCTCCTTCAATTCGTCACACCAAGCTTCGACAGTATTTTAAAAGCCTGGTCCTTCCAACGGAGTTTCGGTCGCCCTCTTCTGCGCCGTCCATCCAGTTCGTTGTCGAAAACTTTCCGTGCTGGAGCATTTGCGTCCATCCACACAACATGACCCAGCCAACGCAATTGCTGTATATTAATGCGTTTGACCACGTCGATGTCGGCATATAGCTCATACAGCTCATTGGTCATGCGACGCTGATACTCTCCGTTAACGACATGGGTCCACATATTTTCCGGGGAATGGAATGGGGAATGGGGAAAGTCCAAAGTTGGGCCGTCTGATTGTTTTTCACTTGGGAGTAACCAGATCTCTCTGCAGAATTTCCCAAGCAGCTCACGACTTCCGACCTTAGGGAAAGTATTCCCTGATAATGCCATCAGACATCCGTTTGACCTAAATCACATGCTAACACCGCTGCATCTTAGGGCAGTAGGTAACTTTTGTCACTGAAACTCAGCTCACCAGCCTAGTGGTTCGATATTAGTTAGAAAAAAGTAGTGTTTTTTTCTTGTTGAATGTTTACCCTTTGTTGAATCACCTATCGTTTGGTCATTACACTGCGACGCACGAAGTACTTAACAGCTCCCACAATTGGAGATTGAAAGTTGTTGACGGCCCAGTAGAATTATAAAATGTACGAAATAGAAACAAAAAAAAAAAAAAAATACGATAATGGACTATCACATGCCAAGTCTATGAATTAACTAACATTAGAGATACTTTTCACAA
>JAHXMU010023972.1:20444-33919 GCA_019455685.1 Philornis downsi | reverse complement strand
ATTTAAACATTCAAAATAATGTGAACTGAAGTAAAATCTTATGAAATTCGACAAGAACCAATGTTTTTTCGCCATGCTTTACTAGAAGATAAAAATGCTACTTTTTCTCCCTTGAGAAAGGGTAACGCATTTTCCAGGAACAAGCATCATATCTAATTTTTCGAGTAATAGAGTAAAAGTTGACCCATTAGGTCATATTTAACAAAGATTGGTGATCCGCCCAGTGGAGAACTTTAGAAAATTTACATTTTGCTTCTTTTACTGTACTTTAATTCAGAGCCAATATAATAGCTGATGTATTTGAAAGGAACCACGGATCAACCAATGATATACCTTCAAAACTGGACCATAAGGTGGAACTGCATGAACAATGGCTTCTTAGACAAGATATATTAAGTTATGGAAATCAGATAAATGTGGACGAAATTAAAAATTTTACGTACTAGTTCGAAAGAACCGGGTATAGACGGCCTAAAACCGATTGTGCTAAAGAAAATGCCGAATAGTTTTTTCATTTCTCTCACAAATATTTTTAACTGGTGCCTCAATAACGGTTACTTTCCAGATTTGTTTAAAAGAGCAAATGTAATACTTATTTTAGAACCAGGGAAGGAAGCTAAATCACCAAAAAGTTACAGACCAATTAGTATGTTAACCTGGCTTGACAAAATTTTCGAAAAAATTATACTACAAAGGACACAAGAATTCGCACAGTCAAATGATATAGTGAAGAAAGAGCAGTGTAAAGACACGCCAGTCGTACGTCCGGACATAGGACGCGTTCCAGTGACTTCCACGGGGTTTTTGAATAAAAGACACAAAGTTAAATATGGACAATGTGTATTTGTATTAAAAATCCTAAATGATATTTGTACAATTAGGAATATAAATATAATTGTGTTATAAATTGTGGTACATACTTTTTGGTATGGAAACCACCAGGAACTTTTCAAATTTTGTTAATTTAAATGCAGATAGACTTTGCTCCTAAGTAATGCGCGCAGCCAACTTTTAAGTTCACAATTCAGATTCAAAATGGCTACAAAAAATGCGCGGAGTTAGAAGCAAATCTTAAATGCTTTGTTAAGTTTTCCAATATTACAATCCGACGATTTTAATTTGAAATGAACTTATAATTATACGGTGATGTCAACCGATCATGGGGAAATCGTTTTATTTTTGAGATGTTGCTAACAGGCAGCTTGATTTTAGAAAAGAACATTCAACAATACACCAGGTTAAAAGAATTATAAATTCCATCGAAGACAATAAAACAAGCAGAAGAAGTACTGGAATGGTGTTTTTAGATGTAGAAAAAGCATTTGATACTGTATGGCATAACGGCCTAGTATACAAATTAAAAATTATGGGCTCACCTATATATCTTCAGAAAGTTGGAAAAAGCTTCTTGACAAATAGAAAAATGGTGGTTACTGTGGATAATGTAAAATCTACGGAAAGACGTATTTTTGCTGGAGTACCTCAAGAATCTATCCTATCTCCTATATTGTATGCTTTGTATACATCGGATTTTAAAGTACTGACGAAATATAATACTGCACTGTACGCTGATGATACTGCAATCATAATAAGAGGAAAGTTGTCAAATGCAATAATAAAAAATATGGAAAAATATTTCTTAAAATGGAAAATAAAAATTAATCAGGATAAAACAAAAGTCATAATTTTTCAATTTAATAAATCGCCCAAGAGAATCCCCACAGTGCCTCTAAATATGCAAGGCACGGAAATTCCACTTCAAAATAGTATCAAGTATCTGGGTATTATACTTGATAAAAAGCTGACATTTAAGGAACATGTATACAAGACATGCGAAGAGGCTATTCGATTCAGAAGAGCAATTTACCCCCTGCTAAACAGAAAATCGAAGTTGAATGTCAAGAACAAAATGCTACTATATAAAACTTGTATGAGGTTAATTATGACATACGGGTGCCAAGTCTGGTTTACGAAAGCTGCTAATACTTACCGAAAAAAAACTTCAAATAATACAAAATAAGAATTTAAAAATTATTTACAATTTACCCAACATTGCACTTACATCGAAATTTCAACGAAGACACATTTAGTATGGTCGTACATAATCTCACCAAAAGCTTTGAAGATCTAAACAGATGCTCCAACTATGAATAACTAGATATAACTATCTTCTAAATCTTCGTTTCGAAGATGAAAGAAGTTATTATTATCCTAATTTCCTTACACTTAAAGTAGGGTTTTTACTATATTTTTTACCTAAAAATGTAATATAAACATTAAACGAATTACCTCTCATAAAATAAGATATAAATTGTTGCAATACTACTAGTAAAATCTCAAGCCTTGTGAATATTTAAATTAATTTTAAAACTGTAATAATGATAGTATAAATAAATAAAAAAATTCTCTGAATTTTGTTTTTTTTTTTTGTGAAAACATCGCGATTTTGACCGCGCCCACTCCTGCTCCCCTTACATTTTTGTACTAGCGCAAAAGACGTTGAGTAAAGGGTATATGAAAGACATGACTGAAATGCCTGTATTGAAAACATACTTTCTTTGAACTTAAAAATTTGATTTAAATATTAGAATAAATAAATTTCGGTAAGAACACTCAAAACTTTGCACTGATAAGATATATAGAATAATCTCTCAAAAGACTAAGTTTAACCGCCCTGCTTTGACATCTACAAAAAAGCAGTTGACATTCTCGCGCCAGTGATAAAAGAAGTTCGACAGTTAGTTAGCCATTATCATTGTGCATCATTTTTCTTTTCTGCAAAGTCGGATTTCAGTTTTGTGGACACAGGTTTTTTTAGACTAATAAATTGCAGAAAAAACATCAGGCAGTCCAGGTCCACGTCTTTAAAAACAAAAAGTTGAGAAGAAAAATTAATACGCATTTGCCTTCCTGCTCCCAGGTTTTTCAACCATATTATTTAAATACCATAAACATACGAATTAGCGTTCTTTTGCTTTACTCTATATAATCCTAACTTAGCTATTCTATAGGAAATCATGAATAATGTTTTCGTGTTCAGCTGGCCAAAATACTTTAAAAAATTATCACCGCACTTGCAGCCAATACTTATTTTTCTTTAGTTTTATTGCTTAGTATACGACTACTTAGAAGACACAACTTGGCTGTACTTTTCGGGGGCATCATGTGCCTTTTAAATATACGGGGTGGCACACCAATTGTGCTACAATAAGAAATTCAAATAACTTTCTTTCTAATCAATGTATTTCAATTATTTTTATTGTATAGAAAAATTCAATTTTGTTTAGAAGATGATAGAGCGTAAATGATTTCCATGCTCATTCACACTTATGTGACATCTGATCAGAAATTTATTCAATGCAGAATCGCCTCAATTATCGTTTTAATGGACTGCTTCAATTCAATCGAATACCTTGGTTTCGTTTTATACACTTCTGCTTCATATAACCACATAACAAAAAAAATTTGGTGCATTCAGATCAGGCGACCTTGAGAGCCAGTGGAAATTGGAGTTTCTGGATATTAATTTGTTTGGGAATTTTCGTTGGATTTGCGCCATAACTGGTTTGAAACCAAATGCTGCTGAAACAGATACGTCATCGGCTCAGTTCTAGATAAAAAACACTTCAACATCTTTACATAGCTGTCTTTGTCTTTATATAACAGTTACTGTCACAGTGTAGCACGATTTGTGCGCCACCCTGTACACAAATATATTACAAAAAGATGATATAGACTTTACACTGTACACAAAAATATTACAAAAAGATGATCTAGACTATGCATGTCGATATTTACAAACTACCATCTAGATATTTTTCTAATTTAAAATCATTTTCACCCATTGTGCACGAAAACATTACAAAACATTAGGCGATGCATGACGCCGCTGTTGCAGGTGCATGAATCCATTATTAGTTTGCTCTGGTGGCGTTTTTCTATCGGGCGGTTCGTTGTTCCGATGTATTTCTTTCGACTTAATTTATAAGAACGCGAAAAATACAATCATTCAGTTATTGCTGTTGTTGTCGTTTTCGTTGTTGGCTCTATCAGCGGAAAAAAATCGCACAATCACAATCAAGACATGTTCCTATCGAAAGAGGGCGCCACTTGTGCGAAAAAAAGTGGAAAATAGCTAACAAAAACACCAACAACAACTTTATAACACAACAACAAAATTATTAACAGCTGCTTCGATTACTAGCTGCCGATGTTGCAGATGCAAGTGCAACCGCAACAAAGACAATAATAAAAATAAAAACAGAAGAAAAAAAAAAAAAACATCGATGATAGCCAACAGATCTTCAATGCAGCCGGTTGATGATGCTAGTGGTACTTCTGGTTGAGCGTAATTAAAATATCAACACTGAAACTATGAATCGGCCAATAGAGGATATTAATAGAAAGTTGAGTTTTTACGAAAAGTGCGGGAATTTCAATGAAATTTACATGTTGCTGTTGTCATAACAGATGTTGTTAATGGACGCATAAGATATTAATAAGTACAACGAACATATTTTAAGGAAAACTTTCGGTTTGAGAAACCTGACTCTTCTGAGGCGGCAACAAAGCAACAACAAATAACAAATTTCTTTACGAAGTTCAGAACAATTTTTTCCTGGAAAATACACAAATCATATACTGACTAAAATATCAGAGCTGCGCATGCTAAAGGAAAACATCGCTGTAAGGTTTGATAGATTCCCAAAAGCCTGACCCATAGCTCTCTTTATTGTCAAAGAAAAATTTTGGAGTATTTGCATTCATTTGCAAAATATAAACTAATCTAATGGAATTCCAGTATTTTTTCTCAAAGGAGGTATACAGCTCGATGGCCACACTTTCTGTTAAAGAAAATGTGGTGCACATATTTTTGCGGGGAAGTTTTCTCGAAGATTTTTAGCACAGATTTATACTCTCGAATCATAACTCTGGATTCTGCGCTATTCGGCAAAACAAGTGGGACTAGCTTTTGGTATAATTGGATTTACGTTCATAGGGAGAAGCCTTTGTCGTCAAATCTATTGCTTACTCATTAAATCGATTGTGTAATACCACCTGTTTGCAAGGTATACTACTCTCCTAATTCCCAGGCTGGTATGATTTACGATATTGACGGGGGTCCGACCATATTTATGACCAGTGCAAAGAAATATCAACGCTCAACGGAAACTTCTAAAAAATACCTATAGACTTCATGTTCGTCGCTACAAATATATTTTTCATTGTTTAAATTCAAACCAACTTTAGCTGAACCCTTCTTAATGTAGTAACATCACCATGATTTTTCGCCGAGGGCGCCGTATTCACTCCAATGTTCTTAATTTTCATAGCCAAAATTACGTAGAGGAGACCGCGCGTAAACTGTGTATTGTCCGGACGAAGATCGTTTTTGGCTAAAAAGGACTCATTAAAAGTTCCTATAATCTGTGACAGCATATTTGAAGATATACCAAAGTCAACCAGTAATCGACGAAGTACAACTTAAAATTGACGAAAAGACGATACGAGACCAGGTATTTTCCTTGGGTCTTTTCTAGGACTTTGGTAGTGGGAATATCTACTCGCACATTGATTCTCCATGCCCGAAGACAAACTACTGACGCTCTCTTAAGTCGGCAAGCTTTAGCTTTTCACATGACACATTTGATAGGACCTTATATGTTGTGGATAAGAGACTGATCCTTCGATAGTTGGTACACACACTTGGATCTTCTAAATTCTAATATTAAAGCATGAATTCGTTTAGAAAAATTGGTTTCAAGAACTGGGTTATATACCTCATTGTAGCTCGTTTTGACCAGGTTGTGGTAATTTACTTCATCATCCATCATCATTCGATGAAACTTCTTCACTTGTAACGTCTTCTGGAACCAGCCACTGGTAAATGTTTACTCCCTATACAGCATACTCTGCATACCTGTGATCATATTTCCTTCACTATTCAAAATTTTGGTAGAAGTTTTACGCCTCATCTCTATCCCTGTTGCTTCTGCGTTCTTCGGTTTTTAGTCAAAAAAAAAAGTCTGTATCCAGTCTCTTCTCCTGACAACGGCCCATATCAATATACTTCTCCTAAAACCATTCTCCTCTCAGTACATTGCTTGTAGTATCTATTCCTCAGAAGCTATGTTGCCTTCTACGTCATTTCTGTCCTCTCCTTCCTTATCACGTTCCTAAACAAGTTCAGTTTTTTGCAGAAGATCTTTGCGTGAAATCTATCAGAACAATTTTTATATCTTGGCCCGAGTGTGAGGTCTTTGTTTTGTCTAGGAACATTTAAAATGTAGCTTTTTTCTCCTGGAAATTTTCTTTCGTCGGATCTAGCCGTTCCGGTCTTTAGGCTTGAAGAAGATTCTTTATTTCCGACCAAAATATTGCTTTTAGGCTAATTTTTAACCTAATTGTTACGACAATAAACAACATTGCTTCATTTGGGCTGAAAATCAACCTGAAGTGGTTCAAAAACTGTCACTGCATCCATACAAAACAAAGGTTTCCGTGTGAAATCTTCGTAATTGTGAATTGCAGCCCAATAATAATGGACAAATACCTATCGAAATGCTTGAACACGTCATCAGAAATTGGAAATTGAAAAACTACTGTCTACTAAATACATCTACCGGCAATGTTAATCTTCCGAAAATAATCGTATAGAATGGGACACAGACTGTCACTTTATCATATCACGGATTTTATATCGTTTCTCTTGTAAAATAAGACGTGTAATTTGTCCTCATTTATATTCAGCTGCGCAACATTCTATTACACGAGTACTTTCCTAATTCGTACCATTATTTTTATACTGCGGATTTTCCAGATTTTCCAGTATCTCTGGCAGACATAGGCGTTCATGGTTAGAAAAAATGTTCCCGCATAAGGCTCAGAGTCCCCAAAGACTAAGATAACTACATAATCTTTGTATTTGTATTTCAAGCAAGGTCTGGCAAGGCTGTCAGCTGTTAAATACCTGTCATCTGAAGTGTTACTTATTTAGTAAAAGGTTCGTCATTTACAAATATGGACCGTTTAACAACCGAAGAAAGCGTAAAAATGGTTAAAAATTATTACAAAAGTGGTGATTCAAACGTGACGTAACACCACTGATTTTGGCTTTAATGCCAGAGAATTTTCGAGAAAGCTTAATTTCACGTTTTGGCGATGTCAAGTGGCCACCACGATCATATGATTTGACGTCGTTGCACTCTTTTATTTGTGGGGCTACGGCAAAGACCGTGTTTGCGCGGATAATGCCCAAAACGTTGGAGCATTTGAAAACCAACATTATTCGTCAAGTTATCATCGAATTAACGCTCGAAATGTGCGAAAAAGTGGTCGAAAACTACCTCAAAAAGATCCACTGTTGCAACCATTTTAATGGCATTGTATTTCGTACATAACGTCAAGGTCCAAGCATTATAATAAAATAAAAGTTTCATTGAAATCATTGCTTTATGTGTATTTTATTTAACTTTAGTTTTGAAACCGAAAAATACACAACCCTGTATTTAGACGACGAGAATCCCCGGAATGCGCTTACTACACTATATATACTCTAGCATTCGACAAGTCTAACGAAATCTTCTGAATCGTCAATAATCGATATATTCCGTTTAGTTAATCTAAAAATAAAATACTTGAATGAAATATCGTATCCATAGGATATTAAGGAATTTGTTTTAGTAACATTTTCTCCAAGGACAGCAAATTCTCATGCGATCCTCATACTTTGTCTAGCAAACACAGCTGGATTTAAAGGCGACGACTATATTGATGCAGTTGCAAATTTTGCTCGATCGTAATTAAAATATCAACAGAAGAATTTTGAGTGTCAGCCAATAACAATAGAACGTTTTAGTTTTTTGCTGTCCGTGATGTGATGCTCACTCACCCCATTCTACCGCCCTCTCCTCGACGGACAATGGCCCATGCTACGGGAGTGTGGCATCATTATGGCACGTCGTCATTGCTCATGCACTTGATGTTGTCTTTCGAGTCGCCCCAGTCACTGATGTGCGCTAGTGTTTCTCCTCATGCCAAACGCCAAGTGGCGGCTGGGGCGGCGATGAGCATCTTTGCTTCTTGTTATTGTTCTCAAATTTAATTGCAGCTGTGCGGTATTGTTTTGTATATTTATTTATTTATTGTTGCACTTATTGCGGTTGGTGGTTGCCTATAAAAATTACACCCTAAGAGTGCAAAGAACTTTTGCATAGAACATCAATGCATTCACTTTATTCTAATGCAATTCAATTCAAATTGATTCAATTATATTTAGTTGTATTGTGATTGTCATGGCATAGCTAATTGCCAGGCAATGTGCCATTTAAAATACTTGCAGCAACACTTGCCACTGCAATGCGAGTGGTGCCACGCCACCACCATTATGGTACATTTGAAATGTTGCGGGGTTTTGTTTTTTTGTTTGTTTGTGTGTTGTTGCGTTGCAGTTATGCAAAGTCATTCATTAAAACAATGCCACCGATTCATACATCGGATCTTACTCATAGAATGTCCCCCCACTTGCGAATTTAAAAATTTCTTGGAATTTTGATGTTTTCAGTATTACATGTGTGGTGCGGCGATTAGCCTTGGAATATAGGAAGATTAGATGTCATCGCCTGATCGTAGGCACAAACTGAGAAGTATAGAAATAGTGTGGCTGCTATTGAAGCAATAGAATATTATAAATGGCATTACTGGCAAATTTTTGGGAGCGTCACACAGTCTATGAAGACATAAATTTGTATTTAAATGAATACAACAAAATATCACGCAGTATCATTTGTGTCGCAAAAAGGACAGTGCAGTTAAAATCTTAAATTTCAATACGATAAGCTATAAACAGCATACAAATTATCAGGTCAAATCAACTTACTTCTGATCAACCATTCGGAGCACATTGGCTGGTCACATTAGCAAGAACCACATCCATATCGAACAATTTTCTACCATTTTCTGAGAATTCGTGAATAAGTTACAGCTTTCAGTATTGTCGAGTCCCGACCACGTGATGAGAAAATATATTATTAAATCAATGGAAATATAAGGTCACTGCTGGTGATAAAATGATTTTAATTCCGTGAAATTTGTCTTGAGTCTGCAGATATATATATATATATTTTTCCTTCTCTATTATCTATAGCTATTGTTTTTCAAATCTAATACAACATATTTAGCAGATATCAAGCACCTGAATATTGTGATATCACATCTTCTTCGAAACTGTGTAAAAAGCTTGCATGGATCGGTTACGTTTGAGGAATTGGCTAATTGACGTCATTCGCCAAATTGGAACCCGCCCGAATTTAACATCAGTTTTCACATCCACAATTGAAATAAACAGTTTTGGTTTGATTCGATGTCTGGCATCCGACTTAAAATTATTCACAATTTTGTATCAGGTTTCGATAGCCAAAAGAAAAAATATAAAATGCTTCATACATCCAAAACGATTGATTTCGATTCATATATCGTAGACCTGGCGATTTGCTATACAACATCCGGCATTCCTCACTCTTTTGCATCAAGGTAAAGGATACTGGACGAAGGTATATGTAAGTCAGTTCACTCGATTGAAATTTCCGTTCTGATTTTGCTATACTACTGTTTTGTCTTGAAATCTTGATTTTTATACATTTGCTAAAATAAACAAATCGTATTAAAACTGGAGTTGTCGTTAAGAGAAGGATAATTAAACGCTTGCTTAAATTCATCTATTAACAAATATTTTCAAGATAGTAATTTTGTCATTTTTGAAATGCTTCAAGCTGAAGGTAATTAAATTGGATGTTGTACCACTCCGCAGTTAACATGTTAAAGTTCAATTTGTGATACTTTACAACACTTTTAGTGGCCAGTCTTCTTTCAAATCTCGTAGGGTGACATAGAAGAAATGTTTTCACCACATTTTACCCTTTTTATTTCGAAAAAAACAAAGACAAAAAACTAGAGCGCCAGAATTGATCCGCGAAATTCAATTCTGGAAGAAATTTCACGCTCGTTGGTGACCATCAGAGCGGTTGGCCTAATGAGGTTGGTAAGTGCGAAATCAAAGTCGAAAGAAATCAAATCGGGCCGACACGTTCCTGTTGGACAAATTGCAGAGAGGAAATTGGAAGCATCACACCTAACCGTGCGTCAAAAAGCTTGTTATTTGCAATCCACATTATCTAAAGGAAGTGGAAAGCACTTCCGATTTATAGGTCACACACAAACAAAATAACCTCCTTTTGAAACGTGGCTGAGGGTTGAAAATGGAAGAATGGTTTCTTTACAACAATGATAACCGAAATCAAAGTCAATATCCAGTACAACTGACACATTGCTATTCGAGAAGTCACAAAGAACCTAAAAGTGCTGCATACGATCTTTAAAAACTTTTTACAACAGTTTGGACTTGTCGAAAAGTTCGATATTTAAGTTCCACACGAACTAAAGAAAACTTAATTAACAAGTCGAATAAGCTCTTGCAATAAATTGTTTAAACGCAGCCAAAAAGATCGTTTTTGATAAGCATTGTCACTAGGAAAGGAAAATAGATTCAACAATGTCAGTCGAAAAAGACCTTTGGCCAAAGCACTAAATTTTCAAATTTTATCACTGACTGAATTACACCAAAAAAAAAAAAAAAATAGTTAAATTGGCAATTTGTTGGGATCTTAGGGGAATGATTTACTTTGAAATGTTTGTCAAACCATAAATTTTGAGATCTACTGTCAATAATACGTAAAGCTTGATGAAGCATTGAAAGAAAATAGTCTTGAATTAGTTAGTTGCAGGGTGTGATTTTACACCCTGACAACGTTAGGCCTCACACATTTTTTTTAGATTTGACAAAGAAATAGTTTGGATCGGAGGTAACGCCATATTCAGTTCTAATTTGTTGCGTTCCGATTTTCACTTACTTCGGAGTCTAAAATTTTTTTGAGTGGAAAAATCTTCAACACCGATGGGGAACTAAAAACCGATACAGTATTTTGCTGAGAAATATCTTTCATTTATTCAGGATCAAAATGTAGCTTGATCGATGTGGGAAGGTAAAAAAATGCCACTTACATTGTATACTAAAAATGATAAGAAATTTGAAATTTACTTTGAGCAAAAAGATCGCAATTTTTTCCTTGGGATTGCCGGATTATCAGTGGAAGATAATATCTGCGCGTGAAGTTGCTTTGTCGCTCCTATGGTTGGCATCAGGAACACAACTAAAACGCGCATGCCAATCGAGTCAGAGTCAAACAAAGTACCACCAATCGGCGTTGACCTAAACGACAACTATTTACCGGCTTTGACTTTCATTTGTTTGTAAAGTCAACCAAGCTTGTCTCAATATTGACAAAATTTCGAGCCACATTAATTTAGATTACTTTCAAACCAACCGTAAATTGGTTAGATCCAAAAATTCCCTACCACCTAAAAGACCGTTAACCTCGAATGTAATAATGATCGATGTGATATCGTTGCCAAACACACATTAATTTTGATAATTTCATTTAATAATTGCTTTCAAAACTCAGATCGTAAATTGAGATTTAAATAAATTCAATCTTTTATACGCAGACAGACGGACATACAGACAGACACTTTCCATAATAAATGACAACAATTATCGATGTTGACATGAGCATAAATAACACATGTACAAAATCGAAACCAAATCGCACAGAAAAAGGAAAAAAAACGATACAAATATTAGAAAAAGGCAAACATAAAAAAAAAAACTAACAATATTTTGTTACAATTTAGCAGTTTTTAGCAATAAAAACAACACAACGTAAAATATTGGAAGTTGTATTGCCAACACAATTCCTTCGACGAAGGCAGGCGCAGCTCAGTGCGCTATGACTTCTTACATCCCAAATTGGTTTCCGAGGAAATCTGCGAAAAGAAATACGACTTAAATTGAGTTCATTTACATTACAACAATCGCACTGGAATCATATGATATTACTTTTTACAATCGCTGGACCAAATAAAAAAAAAACCAATATACGAAAATGTTTAAACAAATACATATGTTAAACCACAACAACAACGGTAACAATATCAGCCAACAACACATGTGCAACAAGGACCAACCGTGACTCTATGTTGTACTATGAGGCTGTGTAATTTTGCTGTTGCCGAGAAGGAGCGACCCCTACAATTGAATCATTTGGAAACTTTACCCCCGAATCAGTGTTAATGTGTTGTATTGCATTTACCCATTATCACAGGGAAATGCGCGTACATATTTGAATTCCAAATTGTTGTGTAGAAGCAATTACGAGTACATTAAGGGGGGCATATGATAAATGGGTGTTTCGAATAGACCCAACAAAATTTCGGAATTAAGTTCCCACAGGTTAAATTTCTTATACTTTTTTATACGTAACATTTTTGTAAATAGAGCATATATCGGAATGGTATCCTGTAGTGTTTGGTAAATTGTGGCACTCTGTGCCCTTTACAGTACAATTGACTGTCTTTTTGCAACATAGCACGATACTAATTGATATATTTGACACTTTAAATGGAGTGTACATTTTTATTATGAGGTGAAAGTGCAGTATGCCAAACTTCTTCATTTTTCGGGAAAGCGGGAAAAATTCAATATTTAAAGCTCAGAGGAATTCCCGAAAATTTTAAACATGACATATCCTCCAATTGTTATTATCAAGTTTAAATAATAAATAACAAGTTTGTACTATAGAACTGGGAACTGAAATCGGCAATATTTTCTATAAATGTTAGAGTATTTCCTTAAGTGTGAAAGTATAATAAGTTTTTCTAATTTAGGATAGTTTCTAGCACCGTCACCAAAATCTAACCAGAAAATAGTTTAGTTTCTGGATCCTAATTTATATTAAACTAGCTGACCCGGCAAACGTTGTTTTGCCTTCAAAGATTCAATGTTAATGTGGTAAAAAAAAATTAATTGCAAAAATCTTATCTCCAAAGCTATCTATCACTTCAAATAAAACCTTTTAAACCTTCCGGAATACTCTACCAATAATTTAAGACCAAAATGAGCCAAATCGGTCCAACCGCTCTCGAGCTTAAGCGAGACTAACGCACAGCAATTGATTTTTATATATATATAGATTTTGTTGTCGTTCAAACAATTCTGATTTTAATTCTATTCCTCAGCGACATTTGAAACAATCATGATTGTGATTCAGTTTATGAAATGATTTGTTTGTAACATAGTATTCATTCAGTGGTTTCAAAACCGCCAGTCTTGCAAGGCTGTCAGCTATTAAATACCTTTCATCTGAAGTGTTATTTATTTAGTGAAAGGTATGCCGTTTACGAATACGGATCGTTTAACAACCGAAAACCTCTTAAAAACAGTTAAAACTCACTGCAAAAGTGATTATTCAATTTGACCACTTTTCGACCTACTGTGCAAGGAATTGTCAAGATTATAAAGAAATTTGAAGAGATTGGAAGCGTTACAAATGGTCTCAGACTTGTGCATCATCGCAATGTGT
>JAHXMU010023972.1:0-20044 GCA_019455685.1 Philornis downsi | reverse complement strand
GTTTTTGATCTTTGCATTAGGCAAATATCCAAAGAGCCAACGGTTTATTTTTTGGAGGCGATTAATAAAACTTTAGTGGTGGAAATAAATTATTTTTAGAAAACCATTATACGAATAAGGATTGCAGCAAAGTGCACAAATCTGCTTAGCAGAAAAAAACGCAATATAATTTGGCTGTGACTACCCAGTTCTTTCAAGCATTAAACTGCGAAACGGTGTGTGTAAGTCTTTTGCCAGCTACTAATACGCGTTCAATTTCAAATTTAAATCTTTCAACTTTCAGTTTTGCCTCCATACTTATTCCGTCCCCGCCCACTGTGGTTCATGGATAGCGCTGGATTGTCCGCCAACCAGATCGATAAACTTTGTGAGGTCGTACTTCTTGTGAAAATTGTCGCGTCGTCAATATATGGTTTCAAATTATATCTAGTCCATGTAGTTTTCTTTGAAGAGTAAGCCCAAACACTTGTGGTTCCGTCGCTCACATTAGTCACTGCCCTCGACATGTGTTCCGTAACAGCAAAATAATGTGCAGCATAATAGATGTGTTATGTTTTCCGCAAACCTAGATATTAACCAAGACATAACTACTGCAATTTACCCATCATTTGCATACCACCATCTCTAGCTCGTTTCCCTCATTTAAATGGCAAATCTTGTAGCAACAAAGAAAATCTATGTTGTTGGCTGTATCCCATGTTTTGTTGAAATTGTTGCCGTTGCCTTTGCTGTTGCTGGTGTTGTCATAGTTGCTGCTTGTGCGATCCCAAACCAGGAACCTGCTGCACTTTAAGTTTTATATTACACGAAATACTACGCATAAAATAAACAAACCGTCGTCTGGTGTCCATACATAATGGACTTTGTTGTGGCCCCCTTTTTGTATTTTAGCCTTATGGTGAATGCTAAAATTTACGCATTTTTTGCACGCATTATACAATTGTTGTAGCCATGAATGTCGCTGTTGCAAGTCGTATCCATTGCACCGCTGGTGCGCGCGCATGCGCCATAATCGTCGCCATAGATTTCGTTGTAGGTGCGCACTGCTGCGCCATTGGACTTTGGGGGGTGGGAGGTGCGATGACGGACGTGAGGGGGGCTGGAGCAAACATAAATGATGGCGTCTATAAAACGCTTGAAAAACGATATTTACATTTAGACATTTTTTATGAAATCATGTAAGCGGAGAAAATGTTAACATATAAATTATTTTGAAATTATCTGATATATGCGCATGCATTTGCATGAGTTCAAATGTGTAAGCGTTCATAGGAGCTATAGAAAATATCGCAAGATCTCAAAATTGAAAAATGATATATGCTAAGTGAGATGAAAGAACGTTTTAGTGAAAAGTACAAATTCTAGTTGTGCTGCACTGCACTGCACTGCACAACAATGCTTAGTAGTACCAGTTGTAGTTAAAAATGTCTCCAGTGTTGTGGCTAGAAGATTTCTGAGAAAGATAATGACCAAAGTAAAGTAAAGTTCGATAGGCGTAATTGAATGCATTCACTAAAGAACATAACACAAAAAGCCATAATCCGGGTATGAGTAAGCGTTCGTTTAAACGCAATAGCAATATCAAGAGGTATCACAGGGACAGCCAATAGCATTCTTTTAACAGTTTAACGTTGCTAAAGTTGACAGTGAAACTAAGCAAGTCTAATATCTGTAAAAAAACGTGATATATTGTAATGGATTTATTTCTCTTTCTTATTTAGTTGTAAGGACCTCTACGTACGTTACATACTAATAAATACCGGATTATCCATTTTTCAGTTCCCAAAGTAAAGTTAAATGAAACAAAAACAAAAACTATTATTTCGATAAAGTTGTTATTTCATTATAATGCTTGGATCTTCTTGCCATTATGTACGAAATGCAATGTGATTTAACTGACCGCCTCTGGATTGGTTGCAGCAGTGGATCCTTTTAAGGTAGTTTTCGAAAAAATACTGCCCAATGACACCTCCAGACCTTAATGCGCACCAAACAGTCACTTTTCCATTATCGTCTCTGCGCTTTCCGAGTTCTATATGCGACAATTTTGCTTGTTCACATAACCACCGATTGAGAAATGAGCTTTATTGCTGAAGAAAATTTTGTTTGTTTGAAAACCCACATTTGCATCACTACTTTTATAGTACGTTTTAACTATTTTTATGTGTTATTCGGTGGTTTAATGATCCATATTCGTAAATGGCAAACCTTTCACTAAATGAATATTTCAAAATAAATAACATTTCAAATGACAGGTATTTAACAGATGACAGCCTTGTCTCACCGTCGTTTTTGAAATTACTAAATGGATAACCCTGTATTACAGGAAAAACAAAAAACTTTCTATAACTTTTCTTTGGCATTCAGTGCTATTGGATAATTTTTAATTCAAATAACTATTTTTTTTTATAAAAAACAGAGTTTAGTTTGCCTATCACGCTTTTACACATCAGTGTCTAAAAAGGGAGACAAATTTAATAGATACTTTTCAACACCAATTCATTAACATCAAATTAATATTGTGTATTCTTTGCTCATTAATTTTGGACTCCCTGAAGATGATCCTCGCGAGGAAATTTGAAAATAATAATAAAATAATAATAATTTTGAAAATAAATAAATATCAAACAGATAACGAGCTTGATTAATTCAACTAATAAAGGGTGATTTTTTTATCGTACTTTTTTTTAAATCGAATAAAAAAACCAACTTTTGCTTCATATATTAATTTTTTTTTTTTTTTTTTTTTGAATCGATAAATTGGTCTTTGCCATTTAATTTTTAAAGATAATTTCATGTAAATGTTGTCCGCGGCTCCGTCTCAAAATGTCCTTTCGGAAGGTTACTTTTTCGAGCATTTCGGTCTGTATTCCACGAATAACGCGTGTTCTGTTATCCTGTAAGGCTTCAATAGTGTTTGACTTGTCCACATAGACTAACGACTTGACATAAACCCACAAGAAATTAATCAAGAGGCGTTAAATCGCAAAATCTTGGGGGGCCAAATCGAGAGATAAGCTGCTCACCAAATTCATCCCGCAACATATCCATTGTTTCACGAGTAGTGTGGCATGTTGCACCGTCCTGATGAAACCACATGCTAACCAAGTTGAACCCAGCCAAAGGGGGCAAATAAAAAAAAATTCCTCGTGGTTGAGTAACACATGCCCAATCGCTAAGAACGGCAACGAATTGGCATTTCACGACCGTCATTAACACTGGCCGCTACGCTTAGGTACGCTCTCTACGCATGCAAGTCGAGTCGAGTAAACTTGGTGCGAAATTTGGAGATAACAGCACGAATTGTTAATTCAGCAGGTCGATTATGAACGACTATAAAATGGTAGTATCAAACGATGTACATTTGTCACAGAGCACAAATTTTGATAATATTTTTCAACGATTTGCAATCGTTGCTCGTTTGTTAATCTTTCCATGATGAAATGGCAGAGTATACTGTACACTTTTCACTTTGTCAGATGACGTTTGGACGCCATTACCAACCAGTGCTGCCAACCTGAAAAACTTAGATCTTAAAAAATCACCCTGTAGTAGATAATGATATTATACTGTATTAATTTGTCAATTAATATAGTTGTTTTTTGTGAAAAACATGTCTATTTGAATTATTTGAATTTACCTACATGCTTTCTAGATTAAATAGTAGGTCAATCATTTAACTATCATTTCAATCAATTATTTTACTATTTGTTGCTTATTTATTATTAAATATGTTTCTGATAACTTATCAATTTCTCTCGGCCTATATATCATAAGATGCATTTGCAAAACCCTGACATGAATACTTTATGGTTATTTCTCAGTCACAAAGAGCGAATTATTATACGGTACTCTGCCAAAAGTTTGTTTTTTCTCTATGAGATGTAAAAATTTAATACATCTTTAAAAAAAATTTATCCTATTAAACAATTTTAACATTATTCGCTATTTGAAAGCAATATGCATTTAAAGTTGATAGATAGGCGAAAGAACTATTTCAACTTACATACTTTTTTAAATACCTTTTCCGTTATGAGGGCACACATAAAATTTTCAAAAAAAAAAAAAAAAACAGATTTCCGCTTATAAGAAATGCGTATGTCGACAAATAGAGGGCTTTTTCGATATGTCTGTACATCTGATAGTCAATGGCTCTATGGACACAAAACTGTCATAAAAGCATCCGCTCCCCTTCCACGTTTCTGTTGAAATTAAGATAAAGACCATGACTTGAATTAGTAACCTGAAACGTTCCACATAAATATCTCATGGTTACAGATTAAGATCGAAATAGCTACTGGTACATATTTGTTTAGAGGTTGTTTCAGACCTCAACATGATAATGTTCTTTTTAGTAAGCATTGTCGATGATCGAAACTAACAACACTTGCAAAGTTTCGCTGAAATATATTCATGCTTGCTTTACAAATACAGGATGACTAATGAATGTTGGCACATTAAGAAAATCAAATACCTTTTTTTAATTCGTATAAATTAATTCGTACAAATTCTACATGGATGAACCATTTCCGATTGAGGAATTGGAAGACAACATTATTCGTGTCATTCGTCAAATATCTCTCGGAATACTCTAACGTTTAACCGAAAATTAGAACCTCAGAATGGATCACATTTTATGCATTTACGAGCAATACTTTAGTTCAATAACACTGGCCTACATATTTGGGGGGAAAAAATTGACTGCAGAAACGAAGTATGTTTTTTAACTCATCTGGGTGTGCTGAATTCGATTCTGGCATAAAAATTGGGCTATCACGTCTTGTTCATTTCTTATCGCATGCTGGCAATACTATAAAACGGCCAATACTGACACTACAATTTCACAATTATTAATATGACAGAAGCCCACATTCATTATATGTAAATCTTCATATTAGCAGTGTTTAAGCATGTCAGAAAGATCGATTGTTACTGATTCAAGATATTTTTGCTTTGTGTGTAGTGAATATTATTTGGTTGGAAAAAAAGGATATGCAATATCAAAGTCATTAAAATATGTATATTTACATTATTTTGGGTTTGCTGTCAGAAACTTAAACAACCCGTGGACACCGACAGTGTTTTGCAACGGTTGCAGAACTGTTTTATACAAGTGATCAAATGGCAAGAAAATCTATTTCGATTTTTCAATTTCAGTACTTTGGAGAGAGTCAAGTAACCGCCAAACCGATTGTTATTTCTGTTTAACAAATGTTGCTGGACTCAATGTGAAAAATCGAAAAAGTATTACCTACGCGAATGTCCCATCCGTTTCTAAACTAGTTCAACGTCCACCAAATGATCCATTACCAGTCATTCCCAGGGCTACGAGCAGTGAGTCCGAAACATCATTCACCAGCAGTGGTAGTTTGTATCAGACTGATAATGAACGCTATTTAGTGACTCAAGCTGAGCTGAACGATCTAATTCGGGATTTACATTTAACGGAGCAAGACACAGATTTACTAGCTTCAAGCATGCAGCAGAGGAAACATCTTGCAGTTGGAACAAAAGTATCAATCTATAGAGATGGAAGTTTGGAACTGGTTGCATATTTTGAAAAGAAATACTCTATTCTATACTGTACTGATGTTGATAGTTTTTTCAAAAAATGGACCAGCCATAGGACAAAACTGAATGGAGATTATTTATTGATGGCTCTAAGTACAGTTTAAATAGTCTTCTTTTGCATAATGGGAATGAAAAACCATTCATACCAATTGCTCATGCCGTTAATAGAAAGGAAAATTACTAATCAATGACTGCAATTTTGACATGACTCAAATACAACGACAAGAAATAGAAGATCTGTGGTGACCTTAAGGTGTGTGAGTTAAATTTCTTTGTATACATGGTCTATTGTAAACAACTGTTAATTAATCTGTGTCAGGTAATTGGTTTGTTGACTGGTATGCAAGGAGGTTTCACAAAATATTGTTGTTGTCCATAGTCGCGCTACATGTCACCATTACGTCAGAACAGAGTAGCCAAAAAGAACTGAGTGTTCACCAGGAAAACCAAACATTTCAAATATATTATTAATTGATCCAAATGACGTTCCTCTTCCGCCGCTGCACATATAACTGAGCCTTTGTAAGAACTTTTTCAAGGCTTTGGACAAAGATGGTGCAGCTTTTAAATATTTGTTGGGGGTTTTTCCTAACTATTCATATGCTGAAATCAAAGAAGTTATATTTGTTAGCCCTCAGATCAGGAAGCTATTGAATGATGATAATTTTTTACAAAGTTTTTTGAAGAAAGAATATGCAGCCTGGAAATCTTTCAAGAGCATCATGAACAGTTTCCGTGGAAACAATAAGAGTGAAGACTACAGACAAATTGTTGCTGAATTATTGGAAAATTATAACGAATTAGGTGCACGAATGCCACTCACAATGCAGTTTCTTCATTCACATTTAGGTTTTTTCCCACAAACCTAGTTGCGGTGAGCGACGAACAAGGGGAACGTGCTCACCAAGATTTGAAGAAAATTGAAAAAACTGATCATTTTGTGACAAAAACATGCTGGGACGCTATTGCTGGACTGTAATACGTGAAACCGACTCAACAAAATACAAACGACGTTCAAATAACGCCATTCACTTTTGAAAATTCATTGATTTTTAAATAAACTAATGATTTTTTATGTAAAATACGTATAAAAACCTTTTTTGTTTTGTATCTCGAAGACCTGACGTAATAGAGAAATAACAATTACAGATTCAAATTACGCCCACCAAATTACTCCAAGAAAGATATTTGGTTGTGGCAGTCCAAAAGCTTGTCGGCTAGTGTAATTTTTAAAGACAGTTATGATATTAAAAATTTCCTTCCAAAACTGATTTTTTTACTCTTTGCTTTTAATTCTGAAAAGAATGTCTACAAATGAATCATGCCCCTATTACATATGAGAAGGAAAGGTTTTCATATTGCAGCATTCAGTTCAAATCGAAATGGAAACTAGACTTCAACATAAATAAAGCTCATCTTGGACCACATCAAATCTTATTTACTAAATACGAGTATAATGAAATTACAACAAAACGTGTGAAACCAACAATAAATACCAATCTTGAATGGTCGATTTAATGTGGCGGTAACATCAAAATGTGAGCCGAAAAGGTCCACTTTCACGACGTTGAAGCGCGACTAATTCAAAGTAGTTAAAGTGTTAAAATTTTAGTTAAATTCAAATTAAAACAATGAGTTAAAATGTAATTGTGTTGGGTGATTGATGGATATTTCTACATTAAGAAATTCAAATATACATAATATATATATATTTATTTCTTTTTTTGTAATTCATTTAAATTATTATTTCCTTTAGTCATTTGAAAAGTAATAAACACCTATTTAGTCTCTTTAATGGCTTTTAATAATGATTAAATTTAATCGAATTCCATGTACGACATCATGATTTATTGCTAAAGTAGTAAAGCAAAAATTGTTGCAATCATCGATCGAAAAAATCGCTTTAAAATATTTCCATTTACTAGTTTTGTTTTACAAACTTCTTGCTTGTTATAACGTCACAAAAAAAATTGGATGCAGGAGACCTTGGAAGCAAGCGGAATATTCAGTTTCTTGAAAACTGCCATAACTGGCCCGGCTGGCGCATAGAGTTAAAACGGATTAATTTTCGACGTAATTCTGGGAAAAATAACAAATTCGTCCAATATATTTGAGTAACATTCTGAGTAGCAACATTCATGAGCTACTCTGCAGTTGGCTTGGGCGGCCCTTTTGTAAGAAAAATATACCAAAATATGGAACGGTATATATGGGGTTTTTCTTTGATCCAACTGGGGCTATTTGAGGTGACAAAACCATATACAGGCGATCTATCTATCTATGTTAGAATAGAGAACGGCATGTTGCACTTTAAGAGAGATAGCTACGCGATTGCAGTCAAATATTTGCGCAAAGTGTAGATAATTACAATTGGCCCCGAGTATCGATTAAACAACTTGGACAACCAATTTGTATGGAGGCTGTTTTGAGGCATGGACCGAAATTTCTGGTATTCAATCTTAATTCGTCCTTGAAACGATCAAAATACAAGTAACAAATGTTACTGAAATTGGTTTAATGTTACGACTTGTGCTTAAATACATCAACATGAAACAAGTAAAATATCAGGAATTGACAAGAGTGTTTTACTAATCCCCAAAATGGACCTCCGATACCCCATTTACTTGACTGGAAAACATGTTATAATCTTTGGTCCACGAATAATCAAATAAAGCTTGTTTTTTTTTGTTTATGGAAGTACTTGGTGAAATGCTCCGCAAAATGGTCTGTCATTAAGAAAATGAAGCACTCAGACAGTTCTTGAAGTTTGGTAGTTATTTGACATCCATGATAATATAAATTCAAGACTGTCTTTCTAGAAATAAGTTCGATTCTTTTCATATCATACAGGATTTCAAGTAATATCAAATGTATTAGAGAATGTAAAAGTGATTTATTATGCCCAAATTCAATTGAATTAGTTGCGAAAATAAAATTATTTAAAGACATGATATGATAGGGTAATATAGGGTGGCGCATAAGTAACGTTAACGGCGACTGTATTGAATGCGTTCTTGTGCCTCATTTGGTTTTAGTTCGTAAACCAATTGCATTTTATATGGGGAAAAATGTAAAAATGTATGTAAAATTCTTTGCAAAGACCGCCTAGACATCTCTAACTGCTGAGAATGTAGCCTGGTGGAAGTTTCGGGGTTTTTCTCAATACTTGCTTGCACTCGAGCAATGGTCACTTCAGTTCGAACTGCACGAGGTCTTCCACCACGCTGAAGATCACAGACAGCCCCTTGTTACCCAAAACACTGAATCAATGGGTAAATTGTTCAAGCCCTAGGAGCATTTCGAACATGAGAGAAATTTCGATATGATCTGAATAATCGAATGCTGACTTTCAAAGTAAAATTGAACAACTATTGTTCTTTATTCTGTGCTGAGCCTTTCCATCATAAATTCCCCAAGAATTATTTAATTAATTCTGTAAAGAGACGAAAACAAAACACTTAAACACAAAATGTATTCACTCATCAAATCTTAGCGTTACTTATGCGCCACCCTATGCAACTTAATTTATTTTATTTTGATCTGGAATAACCAAGATTTTTATAGCTTCCTTCTGCCGCCTAATTGACATAAGATTTGACCACTTTAAGCGCCCAGCTAGCGCAAAATAAAACACAAAATAAAATATATTTATTTGTTAATATTTCTGTGGTCACAACCCGTAACAGCCTAACTCGAGTTAGGACACAATTGAGTTATTAGCACCATCGTATTCAGCGTATCTAAATTTATTTGCTCTAAATTTTTCATGTTCGTATCTCTTCTAGGAAGGCAATTAATCCTAAAAAACCTAATAGCTTAAGTTATTTTTCTAAATGACTGTTTTGGCATAACTGCCTAAGTCAATTTAGGATTACAACAAATATAAACATTATTTTTTCATCATAGCCTAAATCAACTTAAGTCGTTAATCCAAAAAAATAAAGAAACAATTTTATTTTCCTAACTTGAGTTAAGCTCTTCTTCCGAATTACAATTTCGTTTTTTGATGAACATAAATTGAGTTAAGGTCTTTCTCCAAACTTAAAGTTTTTTATTTAATCTGGAATAATAGCCTGACTCAACTTGAACTTTTTGACTTTCTTTCGTTCAACAATTCATAAGAGCCTAAGTGTCTTTTTCGATAATATCTTTTGACTGCGAGAATAAACAACTATTTTTTGTTAACAACTAAGTAAAGAAATTCGTTTCCTTGGAATCTGTAGCAAAGTTTTCTAAAAAACACCTTCTCCTGATTTTCAGTGAAGATTCAAAACTTTAAACCCCTGTACTGAAAATATTGAAAAACAGACTTAGGTTGTTATGGGTTGTGACCACAGATTTAACACCTAATTGTAATGAGGACAAATTCTCCAGTATCGCTGCGCATAATGTGTATAAATTATTTCTTTCCCAAGTGTTTTTCTACATTAAATGACCTTTTCAAATTGAATGTAGAAATCCAAATATTTGATTGTATGCAAATATTACACATTCCCCTTAAAACACTTTATGTCATTTCAACAATTTATTCATTTGAGGAGACCTTTTTGAAAGAAAAAAAAAAACAAAAAACAATGACTTGCAGTGGCATCATCATCATTTGATTACGACAATCGTCATTTTGTAAATCACATGAGTGTAATATGCAAATGCAAATTTGTATATTGAAACAATTGTCATTTTTAGATGCCTTCAATAATATATAAACGGTGTCATCACTTCCAACTGATGAGTCGAATTTGCAATACCCTAACAACAAGTACTTCAGAAAACTATTTTGGCTTAAAGGGGATTAACACCAAAAAAAAAAAAAACTAAGCATTCTGTGAGATCTAAAAGTAATTGCACTTTGATATGGAAAATATATGTTATAAGTAGGCATCCTTCAACTATAGTAAATCAAAGCAAAACTTTCCTTATACCTGCCTAAAAGTTCAATTTAGTGACCGAAAGCCGATAAATGCAATTTGATGTATGCTTTTCTACAATCGATCAAACAAATATTTGCTAATCCATCGGAGAATAGAACTTGTTTAATACTAGTCATCCGCTGGTTCTTATGCACCCTATGACCTTCACATAAAACAGGCCTGACATTTTAACATAGCAGCAAGTTATGCTTTAGAAGATATTTTGGGATAAGTCAAAAGACTGACCCGAAAGTATGTACTGACCTGAATGAACATATCATAGGACTGTTGTAAAATATCCTGCCCCAGATATTCCAAAGGATCGTCTGACAAAGTTACATCTTTACACAGTTAAGAGGGTGGTCTCAAAACTAGCCGATCTAACAATAAAGACACAAAAAAGTTGCGAAGAATTTTTTTTTTTATTTTTCAACATAGTCTCCTTTTATCCACTTTTTCCAACGATGTTCAGTAGCTTCTAAAACAGTCTTTAACAGCAGACTCTACTTCGTCATTGTTGGAAAATCTTTCACCACCGATCCATTTTTTTAAGTTTGGAAATAGAAAATAGTCCTAGGGCGCTAAATCTGGCGAATATGGTGCGTGATGAAATAATTCGAACCTTAATTCATTAATTTCTTTTTCTCCATATGCGGCCTTTTTCCATGATTTCATCATCAAACGCTGCAATAAATTTGCATAATATTTGCCGTTGATGGTTTTTCCTATCTGAAGATAATCAATAAATATAATCCCAGGCGTATCCCAAAAACAGACGCCATGATCTTGCCAGCAGATGGAATCACCTTCGTCTTCTTTGAACACGATTCTCCCATTCCAATCAACTACTTTGAACGTTCCTTTGCCTCAGATGTAAAGTGTCGGACCCGTCTCATCCACGGTTATAAATCGACGCATCTTCACGACGCTGTTTTTTGCTCTGTTAAAAGAAAGCGCGGCACCCATCTTGTGCATAGTTTTCTCATCTTCAGATCTGCGATCAATATACGAAGTATAGCACTTTTTGAAATGCATATCATTTCAGCTAACTCACGCAGTCTCAGCCACCGATCATTCAATACCATTTTGTGGATTTTCTTAACCATGTCTAGCGTGGACACCTCCATTGGTCGACAACTGCATTGTTCATCTTAGCAACTCGTACGGCCTCGTTTAAACTCTTGGCTCTAATATTGGTTGGACTGAGACCTTTCAAGTGGAAATATTGAATTACATAAAGGTGACGATTTTTTTCACGTTTACAAATTCACTGAGACCGTTTAATTTTGATGGTTCAAATAAAAATACTAATCAGCGTGGCGTCTTGAAACTTATAACATATGTTTTATAAGGTTGCCGCTTTTCAACAAAATAATAGTAATATTAACAATAATAGTAATACGATGGCGGTATTAAAACTAGCCGACCTGACGTATAGATGGTAGTTTGAAAACAAAACATAATTTTGGCGAAAAGTGCAACCATATAAAACATACATTAAGTTGCAAGGTTCCACGTTATTTAGTATTTTCATTTGAGGCGTCAAAGGAATTTGTAAACATGGAAAAAATTGGTCACCCTTATATAATTCAATATTTTCATTTGAAAGGTATCGGTCCAACCAATGTTAAAGCCCAGCTAGATTCTACTCTGGGGGAGTCTGCTTCTTCGTTTGTGACTGTAAAATATTTTCTAGCAGAGTTTAAACGAGGCCGTACGAACTGCCGAGAGAATCTCAGTAATGGTCGACCAATTGAAGTGTCCACGCCAGACACGGTCAAGAAAATTCACAAAATGACATTAGATGTTCGTTGGCTAAAGGTGCGTAAGCTAGCTAAAATTATAGACATTTCAAAAAGTGCTATGCATCGTATATTGTCCGTAGATTCGAAGATGAGAAGGCTGTACGCAAGATGGGTGCCGCGCTTTCAATAGAGTAAAAACAGTGTCGTGAAAATATTTTAGTAGAGTGTTTGGCGATGTTTCCGAATTTTTGTATCGAATTATAACCATGGACGAGACATGATTCAACCCCTTCACACCTGAGGCAATGGAACATTTAAAACAGTTGACTGGAATGGAAGAATCATGTTCAAACAAGGCGAAGACGGTTCCATCTGCAGGCAAGGACTTGAGGTCTGTATTTTTGGATGCGCATGTAATTATTTTTATTGATTATATTTAAAAGAAAAACCATCAACGCGAATATTATGCTAATTTATTGTAGCGTTTAGGTGATGAAATTATGAAAAAGGCCGTATTTGGCGAAAAAGAAAGTGTTGTTTCATCAAGACAATGCTCTAGTTCACACATGCACTATTGCGATGGCTAAAATTAATGAATAAAAGTATGAATTGCTTCAGCACGCGCTTTATTCGCCAAATTTAGTTCCCTCGGACTATTTTCTATTTGCAAACTTGAAAAAATGGCTCGATGGTAAAAAGTTTGCCAACAATGAGGAAAAAGTGTATCGGGCTAAAAGGAGATTGCGTTGAAAAATAAAGCAAAATGTTTCCCAACTTTTTTGTGTCTTCTTTGTTCGGTCAGCTAGTTTTGGGACCGCCTTCGTACTAATGTCAGCTCTGAAATAATGGAACTTTTTCCATTTGTACTGTTTGCCATTTGTTCATTAACTAAAAAAAGTATTATTAAAATTAAAAGGTAGTTGTAGCATTTTTCACATCACTCTTATTGCGGGCGTGAGTATGGAAAAATTCTAAAAAAAATACATTTCAGTGGATGTTTTAATGGGAAATCGAACTTTTAGCATGTATTACATATACAGGGTGGGCCATAAGGGTGTTGGCGGTTTAAATATTCAATTAAAAAAAAAACTACGAAACATAAAAAAAATATATTTGTATTTTAAAAAGTAGAAGCATGGGAATTTTTAAGACTTAAAAATAATGTTGTCCAAATGGCTTCCCTCGGCTGCTTGACACTCTTGAAACCGAAGTCGCAAATTTTGGAAAACTCGTTGAAAAGTTGTTCTCGGTATTTTGTTACTTTCCTGAATAATGTTCCTCTTCAACTGCTCTAAATTGGTCGGATTATTTTCGTAGACTACCGATTTGAGGTAGCCCCATAGAAAATAATCGCATGGAGAGAGATCGGGGCTACGTGGTGGCCATTCAATATCTCCCCTTTTCGAAATGAGTTTTCCAGAAAAAACATTTTTCAGCAGCCTATGGATACCCTAGCCTTATGACATGTGGCCCCATCCTGTTGAAACCACATCCTCGAGGTATTGCCTTGAAGTTCTTGCAAAGCTGGCACCAAAAAGTCTGCCAACATGTTGCAATAATTGTTCCCTCTAACCGTCATCGCATGCCCTTTTTCGTCCTCAAAAAAGTATGGTCAAATAATACCGGTTGACGTTATCCCAGCCCACACGACAAGCTTAGGGCTGTGAAGTGGACGTTCATGCAAGCGTCGGGGATTAGTTTCGGACCAGAATCGACAATTTTGCTTGTTCACATGGCCATTAAGGTGAAAATTGGCCTCATCACTAAAAATCACGTTGTTGAAATTGTTGAACCGCTCTAGCATCAAATTGACAAAGTTAAGTCGGTTATTGGCATCATCGGGTTTTAATTCTTGGACTATCTGAATCTTATAAGCCTTCAAATGCAAATCACGTTTCAAAATTCGTCGTAAAGTTGTTCTTTTGATATCCAAATACTGACTTCTCTTACTTGTTGACTGTTGCAGATTTCGCTGAACTGAAACACGAACACGCTTCACAATGTCGGCTGATCTTGCAGAAACTGGGCGACCACGAACCGTAATTGGTACTGTTGAGCCGGTTGTTTCGAACATTCTGATCCATTTTCGTATCACATTGGCGCTTGGAACTTCACTTAAATCGTGTAAACCGTGTTCATGCCGATACAAACGTCGTGCAGTAATCACTGTTGTTTTCGTAATACGCTCGGACACAAAATGCACGCTGCACTCCCGTGTACGGCTCTATGGCGACTAAATTTCCAGGAAGCGGCGTAGCGAACAACATATCCCCCCGCCACCCCGCGCCGCGCGTTGTCGAGAAATTGAAGAATTAAATCGCCAACACTCATATGGTCCACCCTGTATAAACAAAAGTTTTCACTTTTCTAACGACAAACCCATACATCATCCCCTATACTGTGGAACGCAAACCATGGATAGGGGTTTATACTACTGTACTTTTGCCTCTTTCCAACACTGCGCCTTTCTACTAACCAAAAATAAGCGACATCGCCAAGCTTGTTGTGGTGCTTCTCACTAAAATTGACTGAACTGGCGTCAATACATTTCAATCTTTAAACTGATCTAGCATATTTTGGGTGTGAACACGTGAACGTCGGTTTACCTGGCTGATATTTCTGAACTGGCTGAAATATACTCATATATTTATTCAGTACAACATCATACAAACTGTTGTAAATAACTAGTTATCTATATCTCCGACTACAGTTCCCTGTCTCCAAGTGGAATTGAATTGAATAATTTTCATATTAAATTTTCCGACATTTTCGTTGTTACGAATAGGCATAATTACTTCATTTATCTGAGGTAATAATTTCCATTTTGTTGACGTTGTTCACATAGAAATAGTACAACAAAGGCGCAGACTGATGCTGTTGATGAAGTTACTCGCGTTATGTGTTGGTTGCTTATAGTCTGGCAGTCAGCCACCACCAACAATTGCACCCAAACCAATGGAATGGCTGACTACACGTCTCATCGAACTCCTACATACGGCGGACATGTGGCTGAGAAGATGTAAATAACTGAATATGACACAGAGAATGAGATCTTTGCACTGATGATGTTATGGATCTGGGGGACATTGCAAAGTATCGTGTTATTGCAATTGCAGACAACTGATGTCACATTTAACACTTTGTTGTGTTGAGGCTGCTGCTGTTGCTGCTGCTGATATTTCCTATTTATTTGTAATGATATAAAATTATATTTATCTGTCGTTGATGGCAACCACAACAGCAGCAATCGTAACTTGCGCTGGTAGTGAGATTGTGGTATTGGAGCAGCTTGATCTGTCTTCATTATCGGCCTCCCTCTGCCTGCTGCCTGTGTCAGTGACTCACAGCAATTGTAGATGTTTTCGCTGCCAGTAAAGTTGTTGATCATATTTGCACAGCAATTGCAGAATGTACACATATACAATTGCACAATTGCAGACAATGACGACAGCAGAACAAACAACGGAAAAGCTGATGCTGATATTGTTGCTGTTGCTGTTGCCGGCCTGAGATTGCTGAGTGATTTCCTGACTATGGGGCGGGCAGGGGAAGCTGCAGTCATTGTTCATTGCTGATTGTTAATGATGATGAGGCAATAAAATAAATTTCAATTGTAAAATGAGATATAAAAATGATATTCATACAACTTTAACATCAATTGATATTTACATACATCCATACATAAGTAAAATGACAAAAGACATCACAGATTAAGATCGTCTGGCGGTTGGATGGGATGGATGGTTGCCGTTACTGCTGTTGTTGACATTTGTACAATGCAAATGTCTCGTTAAGAAATAAAGATTTTTTTTTATCGAATTAATGCACTAAGTTTTGATATTTCTTATACTCGTATGTGCATATTTTGTCAACGTTATTTGTAAGTGATTTTAGAATGATCTATTTTTGGAGTTCATACACTGGAGAAAAATAGTGGGTTGACAAGAAAGTAATGATATCCGTATCTTCGCCTAGATGATAATTTAGCTCAGCTGATTATATTGAATGTAATATCGTTACACTGCCGACATTTCAAGTTTCACTTTACAACCATTTTTACAACAACAAATTTTACAACACTTTCAGCAGAGCATTTTTGCCAAGTTTTAATATGCTTTCGGTAATGACGAAAAAGCCTCGGAATCACATCAGAATATTTGTGACGCATCTGGTTGTCATGGACGCCTTAACAGAATGCGCAAATACTTTCCGAATAGCTCACACTAAAAATGACTTCCGTAGCGGATGGTCAAATGATGTTGATGATGATGACCGTTATGCTGTTGGCTGTTATTAAGTCGGAACAACACGTTTCTGTTTGAGAAGTCGAAAGTGTCTCATAGGACCATTGAAAACCATTTAAAACATAGCGCATACCACTAGAAATGAAAAATTAATTCTTTACAGTGAATATTATTACAAAAAATATCTTAAGAAACAACACCGGTACAGAAATGTGTGTCAACTGAACCGTTTTATAAATGTCTTTGCCCTGTATCCTTTTGCCGAAATTTAATTGATATGTAATGTAATCTGCGCTTTAAGACTTTCCATAGCAAGTTATTGAATGTTAATATCCCATTGAAATGAGTGCATCCGCGGAAGCTGAAATTCACCGCAATTTTTTGAGCAAAGTGGTGAAAAATTGTGTAATCACCAATGGATTTTTTTTGTCATGGGAATGAAGCAGTTTTTTATGGTGTGTTTTCTACACATTTTTGTGGGATGATATTTTTTTTTATTCATATAGGAATGAAAAAGCAGTCCTTTTGGTACAATTTTTCATTTGACCAAAGAAATTTTGTTTTTGGATCAAAGTTTTCAGACCCAAATTAGATCGCAAAAGAGTGTTGCTATCAAATGTGATTATGTTGCAATCGATTACAGACAAATTAATAGCATTTAAATGTAATTTAATTTAATAGGAAACTACCGTGTTTGCTTAGATTTTATTTTTCTTTAGCGGTACAAAAGCGTTTCTTTGGAAATGATAAATAATCATACATTAAGCTATTGGAAGTGAGGAAAATGTTATTATTTTTTGGATAACTTCTGGCTTTTTTGCTGGGTATCTACATGTTCATAAAAGAAATAACCTGTGTTGCTTTAAAAAGGTCAAATTTTGAAGAAACTTTCTAAAGAATTTGCGACAAAACACTATTTTGGGACCGTTTTGCTCCTCCAGAAACAAATTTGACTAGTTTCTGAAGTTCTGCAAAAAAATGAGTTCTTCAAAAAATGATATTCGATTTTTCAAGACTTCCTTGAATTGCAATATGTATCACGAAAGAAAATTTTATAAATTAACTACAGTGTGGCGCATCAATAAGAAATCCAAATGCCCTTTTTTAATCAATGTATTTCATTTATTTTTTATTGTATAGAAAATTCAATTTAGTTTTATATAACTTATTGGTTTCGAAGATGGTAGACCACAAATGACAACGGGATAGCCACAATAATTGTTTTAATGGACTGCTTCAATTCAGTCAAATTTTTAGGTTTCGTTTTGTACACCTCATTCTTGACGTAGTCCCATAAAAAAGGTCTGATGCAGTCAGAACAGATGACCTTGAAGGCCAAAGGAAATTGCAGTTTCTAGATATTAATTTATTTGGGAATTTTCGTTGGAACTCTGCCATAACCGGTCTGGCTATGAGAGCAGTTGCTCCATCTCGCTGGAACCAAACGCTGTTGAAACGGATACGTCTTCGACGCAGTTCTGGGTAAAAAAATTCCTTTAACATTTTTAAATAACGGTCTCTCATTGGTCCCCGCTTTGTGTTTTTAGCACGATTCGTGCGCCATCCTGTATATTACGAAACGAAAATTCGTAACTTAACTACTTAACTCCAATATACTCGCTCTGTTAAATTTTCTCAAAATCAAAATATAATACAAGATATTAATCGTAACAGCATTAACGGTCACGAAGCTATCATTAGCTTTTCAAAGGAATCTATTGTTTAATTTAAAATCCAGAAAGTTTGCAGTAGACCAGACACCTACAATATCGCACCTATAATATCGCATACCATTTATTTCGCATATGTCACTGTGCTGTCAATCTAGCTAAGAAAAAGTTTAAAAATTTCACCCCTCTTTTAATTTGCTTTATTGATACCTCATAAACGTACAGTATTCTGAAAATCAGTCAGTATTTCCTAATCCTCAAATTACATTTTTTTTGAATTTAGCATTATTATTAGATTTCTTTCAGTCGACCTACAAAAAATCTTAAAATAATTTTTTTTCCCAATTGTGGAAAAACTTGGGAAACGAATTCGATATCAGAGGCACAAAATCTATGCATTCTATATAATTTAGTGGTGAGGAACATCCTAAAAGTAATTCAAAGAGTATTCTGCAGTGGACTTAACCTTCAAACTGATCGAATCGAAAGTACGTCTTCAAAATTTCAAGCCTAAAAGTGACATTAACACATATCGTGTAGAACCATATGCATATTCTTGATAGAATTATATGTATACTCGTATATGCCTGCTATTTTTCTTTTCAGATTCGCACGGACATTTCTATTGGCGGCATTTCTTGGTGCAGCATATGGGAATTGTTGGAATCTACTACACAAGTAATGAATCTACTATGTTTGGGTACGATATTGGAGTGGAATTAAGAAACTCCATGTGCTAATAATGAATCTCCTTTATATTGTAGAAGTTTAATCCTTTATATTAGAAGTTTGATGATGGCCTGCTAGTCAACCACTGTCACCAGAAACATGAATACTTATTTTTTATGATATGAAATGGATAATTGTAATTTGGACGAAATTTATATGATTTTACTAGGATGGTGTAACGCAGCATACATTCCGTCACGCAGTCAATTTATTGAGAGATAAGTTAAGAACATATTACTTTTGGTTCATCACCATAGATTAAAGGTGAAGGTAAAAGTTCTGTAAAGGTAAAAAAGTCAAAACGACCAATCCTAAAAACGTAAATAAATATAATACCTATGGTTTAGTATGAAGAATTTCATTATTTTTGAATGATAGTAAAGACTTCATTTGGCATAACTAAAATGATCTTATTTAAATCAAATATGCAGTGATTTGTTCCATAAATTCTTGCTATTTTGAAAGTAATTTCATTATTTCTCTCCACCGAAACCTCCGTCCTTAGTGCCAAAAAAAAATGGGGACAATCTATTTTCACACATTTCTATTGAGAAGAATTTTCTCAAGGAAAGGCATTCGCCATAGACAGGAACAGATGATAAACTCTTGATGGATACATATAATCCTCCTAACCAAGTTCCCAGTGATTCTGGCGTGTCACTATCGACATATGTCCTGACGCTGTCCTGATGGAATACATTTTTACTCTTATTAGTCAAAGTTGGCCGCTTTTGCTTTCTTCAGATCCGATTTTAGGATCTAGCAATAGGAGGTGATTCCGTGCCAATCTAACCAAACACACAGAGCAAAATCTTCCTAACCGATTTTATTGCGATTTGCAGATATAAATTCGGTCCATGAGGTTTATTTAAATTACCTCGTTTAGCACCCGTACATCGAGTTTCTTTTTGTGTCCAGCTTCATTCAAAAGGCTTCAATGCAATATTTGGTTTCTGGACAATCAAAACAGTCCATTATTCTATTAACATTTTCAACAACAGGCCTTTCAGAGCATGGTGCTTCTTTGCCCTCAAAATTAACGGAATGGTATCGACGAAACTAGAATCGCGCATGACATTGCGCTTGTTACACTATCAAAATCATAAAAACCATTCACATTTTTAACGGCCTGGAATGTATTTTCGCCTTTATCGAAGAAAAACTATTAAAATATG
>JAHXMU010023971.1:0-10522 GCA_019455685.1 Philornis downsi | reverse complement strand
ATACTTGGTGGGAAAAACCAAACAATTTATGAAAAAGCCAAAAAAAAAACATAAAGCTAAATCCAAAATTTTCCCGCTAAACTGGTTGAAAAAAGCCAGCGGTGAAAAAGGCAATATTTGGCAACACTGCTGGCATAAATTCTTAAATTCTCCCTATTGTTGTGTCTCTGTTTCACCATCCTTTGTCTTATATTCAAAGCTCATGTAAATCAAAGCTCGCTGTAGTCCTAACTCTTCTAAAAATAAAATCCATTTAATTCTTTAATGACCCCAAAGTCGGACATTACCCAACGAGGGGGTTGCGCAGCGTTCATTTTGCGGCAACTACAATATTGATAAAGCCATAGAGTTAAGACCATTCAATAAAAAGGATTTTCACACATTTCCATCCACCCAAACTGCCATATGATGTACTAACTTCCCTTGCATTCAAGGGTAGCCGTCTAATTTTCACCCATCATACAATGCTAATGAATTTATTTCGTAATCATTTTTCATGTTCTTTCTTGTCGCTTTTCTCTATTTCGTTACAGGTAAGAATTCGAAACAAAAGGGTTTGGATTTCATGGTGTTTTTTAGATATGTACGAGTATGTGTGTTGCTACAAGTGTACCTAAGAGTGTCTATCGCACGTAGTCTCTCAGTACATGAATGGGGATGGGTAAGTAGAGTAATGAATGCATAGCATGGCGTTTCTTTTGTCTTAGTTCTATTGTACACGTGTGTGTAGGTGGTATACGAGTACATGCCATGATACCGCATACGTAAGACGGTTTTTCGTCACATGTAGATTTCAAGGGGTTCTTTCCATTTTGCTTCCTTGAGTGTGGCCCGGTGTGAGTGTTTTTGTCATTGTGCCCTCCCACCGTCATTCATTTACATTTATCGTTATCGATATTTTTCGTCCCATTGAAGCCATATCGATGGTGTTTTTCAATGTGTTTCTTCCTTTTTAAGCTTTTGTCTTCTACCAATGTTGTTTCCAACATTGTTAATTAACATTGTTCCAGACTACTCGTACTCTGGCCATGGATGAATTGTCGTTGTTCTCTCTTTTGCTGATTTGCTACCATTTGTTATATCCGCATTCCGTCTGTTCTGGGACCGTAAATGCTGCACACGATCAATTAGCTTTCGTGATGATGATGTGACGAAAGTAAATGTATTTCCATTTCGGTGCCTTGGCAAGCTGTAAGGGCATCACAGCGTAATGTGTATGACGTTTTCAGGTCAGGGCTAACACATGCCAGGGGTTAATGTCAATATCAATGTAAATGACTGGCTGATGGGATCTCTTGCATGATGGATGCCCCACAAAGGAAGTTAATTGAGTAATGGAATAGGACTGAATATTAATAATTTGTAATTAGTTAATTAGTTAAGCATTCACTTAACTGTGGTAATCGTAAAAGCCAAGTCAATGTCGTCAGTGTCGTAATGTCAGAGGTTGTTTGTAAAATGTCTTCGTAAGCATGGAGATTTTATGTCAGTCGTCTGTGTTACAAATTCGTAAACATTAAAAAAGTGAACGCTTCACGCTATAAGTTATCTCTCGTCTCTTTTTCTCAGATTGTTCCCCTTTGGAACACGCTATAATTGGCTGCGGCGTTGCCATCTGTGCAAGACGAAAAAGGCCTTTCTCTCACAATTCGTTCTGATTGACAGTAAAATTTATTCGGACTAGAAAACGATATCGGCCAAGTGGTCATCATCAGAATTGGTGTATACTTGGGCACGTTTTACATTATTTTCCATTTTCGGATGGACAATATTTTGCTATCTCCTCGTCAATATCCGCTTTTTGGTCATTCAAGGTGAAAAACCTGGTAGCCTTAATCGCGAGGTTTAAAATAGCCGAAACGAGGGAGTGCAATCAAATTGAGTGATATGTCTCTTATTTTTGTGTGTTCAAATGCTTGAAGTTACTATACTGATTTGGCATTTTTTGTTAGAAAATTCTCAATTTTAACCATAATCATTTCTATATTAAGTAAAAAAAATCTTTCTAGATATTAATTATACTTTCCTCATTATCAAATAAAATTTCTCAATTTCTGTTGATGTTCCTATAATATCTGTGTTCATAATGAAAAACGACGAAAGTGGAGTTAGGGCAAAAATCGAGTTTATTCCTTATCATTATTGTCCTTATTTATACGAGTCCAATCCCTAGTCGAATTCCATTGGTGTAATTCACTAGTTATAACCATTTTTCCCCCGAACGATTTTTGCAAAATCACGTAATTTTCCCAAAAATTGATGTAAGCCAGAATATGGTGTTATCCTTTATGTCCTTCAGACGCCTGTTGTTATATTCACGCAGTTTAAAAATTATGTATATTTCGAGTATTATAAGAAATTATCATAACAGCGATTCTTCTGAAAGACAGTCAAAATCCCAAAACAAGAAATTGGCAGTTGGGTTGTTTAATAAAAAGAAAGTCACTATTTTTGCATGACATTAAAAGCTGTATTTAACATTATTACAGTGATACGATTTAAGTTAAATACGAAGCGTATTTTTTGGAGATCTTGTTAAAGTTTTGAAGGTAATTCCATTATGACTCTTTCATATAACCCTTCGTATCAAATGGCGAAAAAACAAGTTTCTCTAGAGCGAATTTTAACCTGAAAAATCATCATAGGTGGTAATCACTTGATGCCAAGTCTGGACTATAATATAGATGCCTAAGAACCTCACAATCAATCTCCCTAAGCTTCAGGCGAGTCACTATCGATACGTGAAGTCTGGCATTATCCTGATGGAACGCAATTCCTGTCTTTTAGGCCAAAGCTGATCGCTTCTAAGAGACTATTTCCTTCGGACGGTTCAACTGTAGATACTACGGGTTCGAATTCTAAGTTTGGCAGTAGGGGAGCGAGTCCTACCACCTGATTCCTTGCTAATCTTACCAAACACACAGCAAAATCTTCCTAATTCTCATAGTGATTCTCATAAGTAATCCACTTTTTACCACTAGTCACCACCCGCCGTAGAAATTAGTCGATTTTGTTGCAATCCAGTAGCGGCTAGCAGATGAAAACTTGACCCATAAGCTTTTTCAGCGAGCTTATTTTTGCATCCAGCCTCATTCAACTGATTCAAAATAGTTGTTGTGCAATTTTTATTATGGAATTATGTTTACATGACGGTCTGACTTGACGATATTTATTATTTTATCGGCTCGTTCCGGTGCATCTTAAACATCAAAATTACCGGAGCGAAATTGACGAATCCAAAATTCCACTTGATTGGTTGTTATAGTGTCAAAACCGTAAACGATATTTACGTTTTCAGTCAACTGGCTTGCGTTTTCCCCTTTATCGAAGAAAAACTGTAAAATATGGAGTATTTTCTCATTTCATAATCATAATCACCCCGTAATGCACAAAAAGTGCCCACTTTTGTAGTTAGTTAACTATTTTTACGCATTCTTCGGTTGTTAAATGATCCATATTCGTAAATGGTGAAACTTTCACTAAATAAATAACACTTCAGATGACAGGTTTTTAACATCCGATATCCTTGCCAGATATATATATGTCATATATATATTCGTGTATCTATCCAAGCCACTTTCTAATTAATTATTTCTGCTTTGTAAAATGTACGCAATTGGTAAATTGTAAGTCTGTCAGATTTGGCCAGAAGATTTCAGTTAAAACTTAGATTCCACGAAAAAAAATTGGGGAGTTTGGTGAAGAACTTAGGTTCTTGGCGTGATGTGAATACTTACGAGGGATTTCGTATAAGAGGAGCAGAAGCTAACCAAGAGATTAGTTAACTTACATTATTTTTTTTTAAGTTGGGGGCGGCTGGTGAAGTAGTCCGATCGGTGGCCGGCGGAAAAAGAGGGCGAGTTTATCGCTGAATGTAACCATGAGATCTCCGTGCCTTCCTGGGTTGCCACATGGACTTAACAAAATAGCGGTTTTTACAACTAGACGGTTGGTTGAAGTAGCCTTTACACTAACAAATAAATAGTTAGTTTTTACAATGTATGCAAATATTTACAAATTGTTTGATACAAAGCAATTCATTAATGTAATTCGGTGTAATTCAAAGTAATTTCATGTAATTTGATATAATTTAATTTAGTGAAATTTAATTACATGTAATTCAATCGAATTAAATTTAATAAGAATTCTTAGAAAATGCATTTTAGTTCATCCAATTCATGAAGAGGATTAACTATGTTCAACAGGCTGTCTACCTTATAGCTAAACTCATTCATCAGCGTTATATCTATCCGATTTTATTACAAATTCATAAGTCAACCATGCATTATAATATAAAGACTCAAATGCCAATTAGATTTAAAATTATATTCCACCAGCATCCTGTTATGGCACAGTTATGGCAGTGTGACTTTTTAAATGCCAATATCCTTCCTCTTTCAATTTCCTAGCATTAACAAAATATCAAATAATGGTTTAAATCGCTTGAAATATCATAACAATTACTATAAGAAAATTGATGGTGACATTCAATGAATTCCAATAAAATCATTAATCATAAACATAAAGAAGTATAGCTGAAGGAAATGAAGAGCATAAATTGATTTCCTATAGAAAAAATTAAAGGCTTTGCTATACTCGAGTTCCCCCTTTAGAGGCATGAAATCATATTTGTGGATTTTGTTATGTTTTCTTTTTGAAGGGCTAATGCAAATATGGCTGGCCACGAAGTATATTATTTGCGAATATACGAGTACATCAAAAAATAGGGAAGAATTTGGAGATTTGACATTTGGTCTGCCAATAGAGTTTATCTTTATTCGTTTTAGAAGAATGATATGAAAATATATAGATATCGTTACAGTTAGTTAAGATTATTTTATTAAAACTTTTTGTTTGATCAAAAGTTTACTTCTTGTGGTAACTTCATTTCCAAAACTGTACAGAAATTTCAGTCAGGCAAACTGACTTCCATATAACTCCACCCGAGGAACGTTCAAAATCGCTATATAGTTATTAACAAATGTTCTGAATCAACTCACATATAATAATTTAATTTATAATTTACAGATTTCCGCTTGAAAATTACAGAAAAACCACAGATTTTTGAAATTAGATTTGGATTGTCGAATTTAGTGCAATTATATGACGGATATGAATCTAGGAATACGAGTATGTGGATTAAATTGTGTAATTTGATTTTGGAAGATAGCAGAAAGAGCGTGGTGGTTATACAGTCGACCTTTTTCATACTTTACCAGTCATTATAATGCAATGCAGTTGGGAAAAATGGAAGTTACTGCAATCTACTAATTGGGGATCGGATGGGTAATCGCTCTAAATGGGCTTGGAAATGTATTCCATTGTCGCCCTTAAACCTAATATGTGTGCCAAAATTCATTGAATTCAACCTAATTTCCTAAAAAATGTGAAGCTACGAGGGCAGTTCCAAAATTAATAAAGAAGACACAAAAAAGTTGGAAACAATTTTCCATTTTTTCAACATAATCTCCTTTTACCTTGATGCACTTTTTCCAGCAACATTCAATAGCTTCTATACCCCGGTCATAGTAAGAACTGTCAAACTCCTTAAAATTGCATTAAGCCGCAGACTCCATCTCTTCATTGTTGGCAAATCTTTTCCCACTGAGCCATTTGTTCAAGTTTGGAAAGAGCGAATAGTCCGAGGGAGTTAAATCTGGTGAATAAAGAGCGCGATGAAGCAATTGTAACTTTAATTCATTGATTTTGGCCATCGTATTAGAGGATATGTGAATTGGAGCATTGTTTTGATGAAACAACGCTTTTTTGTCGCCAAATGCAGCCTTTTGTCCATGATTTCATCGCCTAAACGCTATAATAAATTTTGCATAATATTCGCCATTGATAGTTTTTCCTTCCTGAAGATAATCAATAAAAATAATCCCATGCGCATCCCAAAAAACAGACGCTATTACCTTGCCTGCAGGTGGAACCGTCTTCGCCTTCTTGGGACACGATTCTCTAATTCCAGTCCACTGCTTTGACTGTTTCTTTTGTCTCAGGTGTGAAGTGGTGGATCCATGTCATGGTTAAAAATCGGCGCAAACATTCGTCTTTATCACAGAGAAACATCTTGACCATGTTGTTTTTGCTTTATTGAAAGCAAGCGCGGCACCCATCTTGCGTATAGCTTTTTTATCTTCAAATCTTCCGTCAATATACAATGTATAGGAGTTTGTGAAATGCCTATCATTTCAGCTCACTCACACACTTTCAGCCGGTGATCATCAAATACCAGTTTGTAAATTTTCTTAACCGTATCTGGCCACTACGATGTTCGTTTTGGCAGCTCGTACGGTCTCGTTTAAACTCTGCTACCCAATATTTTACAGTCGTAAACAAAGGAGCAGACTCAGAGTCAGAGTAGAATCTAGCTGGACTTTAATATTGGTTGAAATGAGATCTTTCAAATGGAAGTATTGAATTGCATAACGGTGACTAATTTCTTTCATGTTTACAAATTCACTGAGATCGTTTAATTTTGATGGTTCAAAAAAAAAAATTCTAAACAACGTGGCGCCTTGAAACTTAAAACATATGTTTTATAACGGTGCTACTTTTCACCAAAATCAATTTTTTTTTCTTTTTCAAAATACTGGCAGCATTTATACGCCAGGTGGGCTAGTTTTGGGAAAGCCCTCGTAAATGCCACGGTTGTAAAATCATTTGTCTTTAAAAACTGAGATTTGCTCTTTGCTCTTCCTGTTTTTTCTTTTCGCCTATAACTCGTTTGTTGTGAACGTGAAAAATTTCACGAAAACGGTAATACTATCACTAGTAAACCAAAAAACTGTTTGTTTTATCCATTTATTCTGGATAAATTCTCAAAATGGAGTTTTAGTATATTTCAAAAATAGATTATTGGCCCCCCCCCCCCTGGTGTTTTAAGTTTTGATATTAAATCACAAATTTGCCTTTTTGATGGTAGGATTTCAAAGAAAAGCCAGCCAATATAGTCCAAAATTTTGTAAATTAAGAAAATATTGCGTTTTTTGAGTATAAGAAAAAACAGTCTCAATATATATGTATTCTATAATATTCCCATCCATAATCATTACTAGATGTTTTCTTAAGCATTCTGTCTATTTCATTTTTCGCTCATTTCTGTAGGTAGTGTTAGGAGTAATTTTTGCAGAATAATGAACAATTTACACATTTTTTCCCAAAAATAGCTATAAACAGATAATCGCACAATTTTTTCGCTATACAAGCAAAGCAGTCGATAATGGGATGGCATTCTTTTTTAAATTTTTGATGTTTACAAATAAAAGCCCATTGCTCTAACTGCATTATTTTTTTTTCTGAAAGCCTGTGTTTTCCTTTACCAATCCATCATACTTTTTTTTATATCGGTCGGATCAATAGAATCGTAGGTTCATAATTATAAAAATTTTGTCTGGGTAAAAAAGCATTACGCTTCGCTAAATCGACTATTAACTATAAAGAGGAAGAAGAAGTTATCATTATCATAAAGGTTTTTTGTTTAATATTTCTGAATATTGAAAACATTATCACAATGATAGCTTAGAAAATATATATTTTCTCTTTAAAAGGCATTTATCGGCCTTTAATTTGGGATTACTTTTCACATGGCAGTGGTAAACTCTAGCTTTTTGATCACCACAATATGAGTCAAAAATATTGACATACTTTTAGGGGATACCTCGAAAACATGCTTAGCAACATTCAAGTAACTGCAACATGTTGCTGAGTATATACACATGTGGACAGCTACTGCATAGGTGAAAAGATGTGAAAACATATCGAGAGTAAAAAGAAACCAGTACAGAAATTTCAGTTAGGTGAACTAACTTATACTCGTATAAACCTCCATAAATACATTTTCTAGATCTTTGTCAAAACCGAACTGAATTAATGGGTAACATAAAAAGTTATAAAAGTTATAACTTAACGAAATCTTTCGCTTAGAACTTAGTTTTTGCAAGTATGTTTTGTACTATATGTCAGGGACGTGGCAATGCAGTTTATTTTCATTCGCGGGGACTAAATTTACTAAGCGCATGATGCGTCCTAAATTATACTGAATTAAGAATAATTGAGTGATAGGTGTGATCTTAAATTAGATGTGATTTGTATGGGAGGTACCAGGGAGCGCACATTAAATTTCGACAAATCCATCAATTTTTATTGGAGGTAACAGAAGGGCTGTGACAGACAGACCCGTGCATTTTCATTCTTAGAATTAATTTTGCCACATTTGTTTACCAAATTTAACTTAATTCAGTGCAACTTTTTGAAAGCTAATATGCTTAGAATATGTAGAATAAATCGGATATTTCTACGGTTTCATAACTCGACTTTACTTTTGCAAATTTCCTAAATTTAGAGTGTACCAAATCTGATAGAAGTTCACAGAATAAAAGATATTAACCTGAAAGATATTAACGAGATGTTACTGCAGCTTTCTCAAGCAATGAGAAGGAAACGGCGAAAATGGGTCTGGTGGTGAACGAGGACAAAACAAAGTTATTGGTTTCAACGAACAAAGAGTCTACCCGTTTGGGACGCTGTGTGAACGTTGACAGCTATAATTTTGAAGTGGTGGAAGAATTTATTTACCTCGGTTCCGCTGCAAACAAAACGATTAATGACAGCATGGAGGTAAAGAGGAGAGTATTGCTTGGTAACAGATGTTACTATGGGCTAAGCAAGCGATTCAACGATAAAGCCCTCTTTCGACAAACAAAACTCCGGCTGTACCAGACGTTGGCTCTACCAGTTTTGTTATATGGCGCAGAATCTGGCAACTTTCGTTAACGGAAAGTATCGGCGTCACCGATACTCATACAACGAGCTGTATGAGCTGTACGAGTATGCCGACATCGATGTGGTCAAACGCATTAATATACAGCGATTGCGTTGGCTGGGTCATGTTGTGCGGATGGACTCAAATGCTCCGCCACGGAAAATTTTCGACAACGAACTCGATGGACGGCGCAGAAGAGGGCGACCAAAACTTCGTTGGAAGGACCAGGCTTTTGAAATACTATCGAAACATGATGTGACGAATAGGAGGAGAAGCGCAGAAGATCGAAGCGCTTGGAATTCTTTTCTACGGGCGGCGTACCGAAAATCGGTCAATCTGAGTGGAAGGTAGGTAACAGAAGGGGCCTGTCGATGTAGCCTATTTGCAATCCCCGGCTATGACTAAGTAAAATAATAGTATTTTAGGAAACGCTGCCTTATGGGTGTTAAAATCTTGATCATATCAAATGCTATAACCCCTTTTGTGAGGTCTAAAGAGAAAGTGATTCCTCCCGTGTTCTTATTTATAAATCTGGTTAATATTTTTAAACTAGCTAGCACGGAAATGACAAAATCGATCAGATATGTTTATAAAATTTCTAAAATTAGAAACTGAACGGATTTCCTACGCCCCTTTCTAGTACTTCTCATAAAAATTGAATGATTTATTGTAATGTTATTTTCATCTGTAATCCCTAATCCATAAACCGCAGTAACATAATTTTTTACAAATGTATCGCATTATAGTGCTTGGTAAAATTTAGAAAAATTGACATGATAATAACGCCAAATTGAGTTATTTCGTCCAGTTATTACTAGACTCATTTAATTCGTCGTAATTTATAATTTGCATTTATTAAACTTAGTCCAGCGAATGAAAGTGGACAGCCAAGTCCCTTAGGATACCACACATACAAATTTTACGATTTAACAGAAACTAGTGGTCCATCCATAACTCCCATGCAGATTATTTCAGAAAGTTATAGCTTTGCTTCGTTTTGGATTTTAATTGAAAATATTTTTGATAACAGCCCAGCGATTTCAATGCCACTATGGTATCCACCACACTTCCGCTTCAACGAAAACGGATTTTGGTTGAAGGTATTTTGAAGTTAATTCACCTGACTAAAATTTCTGTACTTATTTAGAAAACGATTTGCTGTTATCGTCCGCTCAAAAGGAGTTATGGCTATAATTTTCTTTCTGGTGAAGTAAACTAAAGGTATTAGTTGCAGATTTTTCCAAGCTCCACGCCAAGGATTGCTATTTACTTGCACTTGTAGGCATCATTACTTGTTACAGTTTGTTAAAAAGTGCCACATCCTATATTCTTGAATTTGTTAAGAGCAAAATAAAGAGACCTCCCAAGTGTCTCTTTGAGTTAACTGTCCGTTTCAGTTAATATTTGAGAAATTTATAGTAACAATTGATATCCTTTTATATCCAATAACATTTTTTGTGACTGATAGTATCAGCAATCATTTTCCGTAACAACCTTGGTTAACGGTCTTTTTGAATTTCACTAGCGATACATCAATAAAATCAATCAAAGGTTTTGGACCTCCCTCTCGATTCGGTTCTATATAGAAAAAAGTCACTAATATTTGCACATGCTTAAGCTTTCATAAGAAATGGCAAACCAGATACCTGGTCGAGTAGAGACAAAAATATCTACTGATTTATTTCATTTGACAGATATTTTTCGAAATTAAAATATTGTATCAAAAGGCAAATAGTATTTATTTATTGAATGATC
>JAHXMU010023968.1:0-10276 GCA_019455685.1 Philornis downsi | reverse complement strand
GTATTTGACTTATTGCACATTTGTTTGCCTTCATAGGTGTATGCAAATTTTTGCTTGTGTTCATAACTTTTGAAAGTCAAACATAATAATTGAATGAATAATGATGGTGCTGATCATTGTTGTTGTTATTGCGGTCTGTCAGCGGCGGTTTCATTGAGGCATCACTAGAATTGTTAAATTTCATATTTATTCAACAAATCCATGCCATTTATATTTCTCACCGATGTCACTGTTTATTGTGCCTTTTTTTCTCTAATTTGATGAAGATTAATGGCCCAGCCACGTCATATCATATTGGATAATACAGCTGCAAATGCCGCAAAATTGTTTCATTTTCTGTCACCTTAAAAGTGTTATAAGAGAGGAAAATGTCATACACAAGAATTAAACAAATAGCAATAATGAGAAAATTTTGAATATAATGCTAATAAAAAATAATGACAGGCCAACCTGCGAGTTGTCATGCCGGAAGACAGACATCATGTACACATATTTGCTGATTTCGTGACAATACAGATGATTACTGTGACTTTATTACCAGTGATGTTTTGAGAAATTTGTTAATTTATTGTCATGTGATTCTAAACACTTTCACAAATATATTCACAAAATATGTACCTGCTTTGACGTATGAGTAATCCCTACAAATACAGAGTGACCGCAAAATAAATACCTTACCGTACAATATGATTGTTCTAGACTTCTTATTTTAGGGATACATGAAGCTTAGACAAGTCACTGAAAAAAAAGAGGCTGTTGAAGGGCATATCGCCATATCGTAAAAAGCTATCTATTACTTTTGAATGGCTTTAACTAGCATAGCTAGAATGATCTGCTTTAGCTTAAGTAATTTGCAGTTATTATGAATGTAATTCAGTTATACCTTTTTGATAGGCAATAAATTGACGTGGTCGATTTTGCAAAGCTTCTCTTGAGATACATCTTTAAAGCGGTCTAATTGTTGACAGAACAGGTCCAAATTAAGAGTTTGGCTGTGGGGGTGCCAGCTCATAGTATATGATTCCCTGCCAATTTCACAAAACATACAGCAAAGTATTCTTGAACGTCAATTCTAGCTTGGCCACTTTTCCAACGGCTCACCGGGATTCGATCACGACTGTTTTTACTTGAGATTGTTGTAAATGACCAGCTTTTTAGCACCAGTTCACGCATTTCAAAAATAGGTTGAGTATGTTGGGATTTAGTAACGGCTTGAACATGAAAATTGGCGTTTTTTTGCATTAACTATTATGACAACCAAGATGTTTCTTTTTGAATCCATTCTTACTCAAGGGGTTCCAAACGGTGGGCAATCGAAACAGGACTTACATGGCGTTCGGACTTGACTATTTTCATTACTTTATTGATATTTTCGATAGTTGGCCTTCCACAGTGTGGTACATCTTTGATGCCAAAATTACGCAGCGCAACCAATGAAAACAAAGTTATCCATAATTGGCTGTTACAGTATCAGAACCATAAATATTATAGTCTTATGCTTGGCTTATATGGAGAATAAAATGTAAAATATGGTGTGTTTTTTTTCTCTTTACTTTGACGCGCTCTTAAACAATACCGAGTCAAACAATCGTAAAACCGGCTAATAATTTTTTGAAAACATTTCTAACGCCATCTAGTGTAGCCAGACCCCACTTATATATTGCGAGATATAGATCACTAAAGCCATCTATTGGAAATATAATAGATTTATTTTTACAGTACTTCATATTTTAAATGCGCCCAGTGGTCACTTGGTCGATATCCTTTTCTTGACTTTTTGATGAAAATTTTAAAGATCCTCAAATCATCAATGAACGTTTGTTGTTGAGTAGGAAGGAGTAGAAAATTAGGATCTCGTTGTGACCAAAGGATTGTTTAAAAGCATTTATAATTTTCCTAGAAGTGATTCATCAAAGATGGCGGATGAAGCCATTGGTAAAAATAAGAGCTGCTTCGGATAGAATGATTTCCTCTGCGCCACACTGTATTTGGGGTTTGGTATTACTCATACGCCAGAGAGTTTATCAATATCTAGGGCATTGTTTCTGAATCTTTTCAATTATGCAAACTACTTTATTAGTTATTCTGTAGGAAGTGTTGAATACAGCGGTATTGCTTAGTTTTTTCGACTGCTGCGGCAGGTTATTTTTCAAATTCAAATATCCAAATCTTACTCGCTTTTTATAGCTATACGCTAGAAAATCACTCAAAACGAGAATTAGATCAAAAATATTTGGTTGCCTCCAATTTTAATTATCTAATAAATACGGAAATATTCGAAAAGTTTATAAATAAATTGACAGTATATATTAAAAGAGATAAATATGTGTTTGGCGGTCAGCATTCCGCACGTATATCGTTGACCATAACGATCACTCATGTGATCCAGTTGCGAGAAGGCTTGATTAGTATTTGGAATTTTTGTGTTTCCTAAGGTTTTTAAAAATTTGGCAATTGCTACGAGAAGCGACATATTATTAACTTAATTTAACTTAATTTGGTTCGATTTAAATCTTACTCATAAATCATAAATCTTACTCATAAGAAAATTTCAAATTCTACAAATTACCTACTGTGAAATGTTGGCAATCTTCTCATTGGCTGTTGTGAGTTGGTGTCAGTTGAATATGTTTTAAGTAATGTGGTATGACGTGGCCGACTATGGCAGGCGAATATATCATCTACACTCATTTATGAAGTACGATAAAACTAGTCAAGACTGAGTATATCATGTATATATGAAATACGATAAGACTAGTAAAGACTGAGTAAAACTAGTAAAACCCAGTACAGAAATTTCAGTCAGTAGGACTGACCTTCATCTTCACCCAATGCTCTTTTGCGTTGCTGCAGCAATGTGGGTGGTGCCAGTAGGGGCGTGATAAATTGATTTGTTCTCGTTGAGTGATATATCTTCATTCCTTCGGGTTAAGGTATAAAAATACTATGAGTTAAACTACAGCAAAAGAGGCAAAATTGCAATTTTCTGAAATCCTCCGGCGCCAAATCGACTAATTTATATGTGCTTGATCCAAGTTCAATTATACTAAATATAATGCAAGGAATATATAAGTTTAATAAGATTTAAGTTTTTATTAGAGGAGGGCAAGGACAAGGCAAGGATTTCGGTCGATTTTCTCACACTTTACCCAGCCATATCATATTTATAACGCCATATCATTGGTAAGAATTTAATTAACTTGAGGCTAAGAATTATGGGTTACAGTGGAAAATTAAATTTCAATAAACCGGTTAATATGTATGAAAGTTACTAGAATGGGCGTAGTTTTGTAGGGAATTACAAAGTAATGTAAAGGACAAAAATCTTAACTATTGCAGTCTGCTAGTTAGAAATTACCGGGGAATAATTGGAAATCTAAGAGTTTGTCCATATGTATGGCACCAGAATGGTGATGCGTTTTCATTCTCAGACATTGCTATACCAAACGCTAAATGTGCAAAATATTGGACTGTGCCAAGTATTATCCATAAAGGTTTTTGGCAGTTATCGTTACCACCGGCCAGCCAGAGAGGCTGATATCATCGCATGTTGATTTGAAAACTGATGAGACAAATTTGGTCAACTGATACTTACTTACTTACTTTACTTTAAACTGTTTCTCCTGGGTGTTATATTTTTGCCGTAATAAATGATTTATATCTTCATTTCTCCGGGTGAAGGTATAAAAAATCTAACAAAAGGTTCTCAATTTTACGTTCGGTATCTTCATTATGCTGTAGGTTCCGTTCAGTGAATGTAAAAGTAGCAATGCGTCAAAGTTCCATGGAAAGCGAGAGAATGTGAATTATTGATGTTGTACAGATGTCTGCAAATGACAAAGAATTTGATGCTACTCGATTGCTAACTAATTTTTTTTTAATTTTGTGAATGTTTTTGCGTTGGCAGTCATTTACTTAATTTCAAAACGAATGAGTAACGATTGGAAATGTTTTCAATTAAAAATTAATCATACGCCAGCGAATTACTTAAAACTGTGCACAGTGGGACACTACAAGTGGGAGTTTACGATACAAAGACGTCAGAATGTGTTTTCAATGAAAATAATGGAATTAGTAATTCTTTCTCTAAATTATGACCTGTTGCGTTTTCTGATGATTAGATACAAGACAAATAACTCATATTTTCACACGAAACAGTGTACTATTTGATATGGCAAATATACAACACGCGGAAAGAAGCTGTTAAAGAGCCAGGTATTTGTATGACAAGTATCAAAACAGGTGCGGCAGCATACTTTGCTGCTTATTTATATTTTTTCTCACTAAATTCAGTTTTTTTTTTAACCTGTTAAGAGGGTAAAATTTAGATTTAGCTTTAAGCCTTTTTCTGTTTTTTTTTTTTAATATTTTGGATTGTTTCTGTCATTTTTCAGTAAGCATCTTATAACAACTTGTGACAACTATCCAGATTCAAAACGCAAATTTTCGTCTGCAGGACCACCTTCTGTGCAGAAGTAAATCAAAGCGATTTTCTTTTTGGTGCGAAATATCGGGTTGTTCGGAAAGTTCGTTCGGTTTTTAAACGAAATGTATTTACAATTATTTTAATCTGTTATATAAACTTCTTTCTACCTCTCTGGGAGCTTTTTAATTCCTCACTTATAAAGCTCGTTCGGTTTTTCTAAAAAAAGCGTTCAACTCGATTTTTCACTTCCTCTTCATTATGGAAATTCAAATCTTTCAGGTGATAATCGGGCGGGCGAGGTCTGAGGAGTACGATGGGTGAGGTAAAACTTCCCACCCAAGCTCTGGCAGTTCCAGACGGGTAAGCAAGGCAGTGCGAGGGCGGACGTTGTCATGATGGAAGGTGACGTCTTCTTGATTGATGAACCTCGGCCGTTTTTCTTCCAATTCCGCCTTTAATTTATCTACTTATGTGATATAGCAGTCCACATTAATCGTTTGATTTGTTGGGAGAAGCTCAAAAAAGCCTACTCCTTTGATATCTCACCAAATCGACAACATTACCTTTCTGGGGTGAAGGCTTGCTTTAGGGGTGGATTGAGTGGGTTCATTTGGTTTCCCTCATGATCTTTTCCGCCTTACATTGTTGTAGACTATCCATTTTTCATCCCCTGTGATGAGGTTCTTCAGAAATGGTGTCTTGTTATTTCTGATTCTTAGGTTTTCACAGACGTCAATGCGATTCAGGCGGTTGGCCTCGGTGAGAGAGTGAGGTACCCACACATCGAGATTGCTCACAAATCCGAATGTTTGGGACTGATCTTTTGATTATTTTAGCTATTTCTCTAACTCTTGCATGGGGTTTGACAGTAATTAAATCTCTCACTTCCTTGGAAATAATTTCTTTGGTTGTCCTTTTTTGGATTTACACCATTTCTGGCAAGTTCTCCCATTTGGTCCGTTTTCTTCATAAACAGACTATATTTTTTGGCTGGTTTCAGCAGCCGTTTTTCTTTTTCGGAAATAATAAAACATAATCTAGTCTAAAATATTCTTCTTCGCTCATTTTTATCACTTTTTTTAAAAAATAGCAAATAGTTCAGAGAAGGGGTGTGGGGAAATTATGATAGTGTTTGAAGGAACTCAACGTCATGAAATGTGACGTCTGGTGAACTAACGAATTAACCGAACGATCTTAGGAACTTTGTTCAAATTAGATATTCTGCCACTGTCCTCTTTCTTAACGTCAATAATATCGATTTCATGTGAAGACGTCGATGGCCCTCTAAAACGAGATAAATTTTGCATCGCATCCTGACCGCTTTTGAATGCACTGTACCACTCATATTCCAATCATATCGATTCGCTGTGAGCCTGCTGTAATATTTTTAGCGATTCCGCACATTAAATTCTGTTTGCCATACAAAATTGTAGATAAATTTTTTGTTCAATATTTTCATCTACTATAAAAATTAGCGCTGTGAACAAACTAAGAAACAGACCACTCTCACCGTTTTAGTATGAAGAACAGTTGTGACAATCCCTTTAAGAGGTTTTTTTGAATGACCAATTCCTGATTATTTTTCGACAGGATATGTACAGTATTTGGCACAGAGGCTGATTTATTGAGAGTAAAGGCTTTAGTAAAAGTAAAAATACTAGGTGGCACACGAATCGTGCTAGTGTCGACTGTCAAGGGGGACTGTCATTTAAGGAAGTGGAAGAGGTTTTTTTTATCCAAAACTGCGTCGAAGACGTATCCGTTTTAAGAGCATTTGGTTCAAGCAAGATAGAGCAACTGCGCATATAAACAGACCGGTTATGGCGGAGCTCCACCGAAAATTCCCAAGCAAATTGATATCTGGAAATTCCACTTTACATTGCCCCGAAGGTCACTGCACCAGACTTTTTTCTATGGGATTATGTCAAGCAAGAACTATATAAAACAAAACCAGTGAATTTGACTGAATTGAAGCAGTCCATTAAAAAAATAATTGGGGCGATGACGACATCAACCCTTTGCGCCGCAATGAATAATTTTCAGGTGTCGGATATGTGTGAATCAGCATGGGGGACATTTACGGTCTGCCATCTTTAAAACCAATTAGTTATATAAAATAAAATTTAATTTTCTATACAATAAAAACAATAAAAAATAAAAAATATAAATGACATACATTGATTAAGAAAAAAATATATTACTTGAATTTCTTACTGTAGGGCAATTGGTGCGCCACCATGTAATAGTAATATTTTTGGCGATTAATTTTTTTTGATAAAAAAAGTATTTTCTTTTAAAATCGGAAAATAAAAATCTTTTTATTTTAATTATTGATTTTGCTCCGAGGCAATAACATTTGACCATTCATTTAACCATTTTCCATTCGATTTTAATTTAAATTGGATCAGTCATTTGAAAGTTTCTGATTTTTGTCCAATAGTTTTAGACCCTCCCACTGTGCGATGGCACTCTGAAAATTATTACTAGAGGCAAACTAACAATTTCTGTTCGAATTTGAAAAACTTTTGAAAAATTAAATAATAAAAATTAAAAATTATATATTAAAGGCAATGTGGCAGAATATCGAATACATATTTCTGTCCACACAATTTAAATTACTCATGAGGCTCTGTTGCTGGGAAATGGTGATTAGTGTAGAATTGTTTTTTGTGTATTTAATTATTTCCACATATTCGCACAATTATCAGGCATAATAGATGACGTACATGTACACATGATTTATACAAAAGTGGGGCAGTTTATATATAAAAGTCTGTGATGTTGTTGGAAATTCATCGATAGTTCTGGAATCTTAAAGAGAAGTTGGTGATTTGCAACTGTATGAATAAATTCTTTGATTAATTAAAGCAGACATATGGAGCAGATATCAATTGGTGCAATGAAATTGTTAATAAACAACTTCAATTAATTTTGTTTCTAGTTTTTCTAATTTCTATAAGTATTCTTTACATTATTCGTTTGGGGAATATGGGATAGGGTAGGATGCAGTTGATGCAAAAATTCGGCTTTGTTGCGGTGAAACATCGCAAAACACTCTACTGAAGCATCTTCACGGCGCTGTTTCTGCTTTATTGAAAGCAAGCGCACAGCTTTCTCATCTTCAAATCTTCGGTTAATGTACGATGTATATTAACCGATTTTGAAATGCCTATCACTTCAACTAGTTCACGCACCTTCAGCTGACCAACATTTTGTGGATTTTCTGGACTGGACACCTCAATTGGTCGACCACGGCAGTGTTTGTCTCGGCAGCCCGTAGGCCAAAATAATTTTATTCAAACTACTGGTATCATCTGGTACATGTCAGGTCGGCTAGTTTTGAGATCTGCCTTTGTACAGTTTTTAGTATATAAAAAAGTTGGTATACCACACTTTACTGTTTTATAAAACAAAAATAAATTTCTCTATTGCCCAAAAATCTCAAAAGAACATCCAAAAAACTTTCTTACATGTTCAGAGATATACCGCCTTCTGAGAATATTATTAGCAACATTCACTGCTCTCTTTAGTCTTGGCATGTTTTTAATATTAGTTCCTGATATCACTTCAAGGCAATACATAATTTGAAACATTTGTATAGCATAATTTAATTGGCTATAAAGTAGCAGCAGACTAAAGCCTACGTAAAAGATCATATTTCTACGGTGAATAGAGTTAATATGAACTTTAAATGTTAATTTATTATCGATAATTACTCCCAAACTTCTGTGGCGACTAAGTGGTGGAAAAATCAATCGCAAAAGCTCCTAAACATAGAGAAGTATCAAGAATCCCTGATATCCAGAATCTAGGAAATTGGCAGAACCAAACAGAAAAGCCTTGGTCTTAAACGAACGAATTTCTGTTTGTCCATGTCAATAAGATTTGGACATTCATTGATTTCACTTTGCAAAGAGTATGACGGACTTTCTGAGCAAAATAAAATCAAAAAAGTCATCCGCAAACACAAATAAATTGCACATGCTAAGATCACTACATTAAGAAATATCGTTAATAACGGGTTATCCATTTAGTGGCTTCAAAACCGTCATATGAAGAGTTATTTATTTAGTGAAAGGTTTGCCGTTTACGAATATGGATCACTTAACGACCGAAGAAAGCGTACAAATATTTAATTAAAATTTGCTACAAAAGTGGGCTTTCAATCGAACAAAATGTGCTTCAGCGATAGAGCTCATTTCTTACTCGATGGTTATGTCAACAAGCAAAATTGCCACCTAGAAGTGATTGTGGTTAAGCCATTGCATTCAGAGAAAGTGATTGTTTGGTGCGCAGAGACGGTCATTTAATTTCATTTCATTTCATTGATGATGATAATGATGATAATGACATTGCATTTTCTACATAATGGCAAAGTCCAAGCATTATAATGAAATAAAAGTCCCATCGAAATCGTAGCTTTATGTGTGTTTTATTTAACTTTATTTTTGGAAAAAGATCTATTAGCTAAATACGACATTACAATCTTACGAGCAGATCTTGAAGAATAAAATTAAATTTCAATTTCTTAAACATAGCCAAATACCATAAAATGATTTATTTTAAACTAATACAAAGTAGAGCATTCAAATGGCCTAATATTATTGTTTTATTATGAAAAAAGTTTTATGTTATTTTTAAATCAAATTGTTATAAAAAATTAATAGTTAATCAATTTGAAGTTCGTTTTGAAAACGCAACAATAATTTTTTCTAGTTAAGATAACATAATTTGGAATATTTTGGCGATATTCAATATTTTTGTGTTGTTATCAATCCTTCTTCATTACAGTATAGGCGCCGCCGCCTCAGTTGGCTCCAGCTTGTTTTGCATGAATTCCCAACTCGCGAATACCGACTGAGGGCAACAATAAAATTTAATTAAGATGATCGTTACCTTTTGAATTTCTTTCCGAAACTACCAGAAGAATAATAAATCATAATTCCACAGATTAAAACAAACCTTATACAGATTTTGATGGACTCTATGGAACGTCCACCTATTATGCCCTTTCCACCAAAGTTATCGTTCACTTTTTCGACGACCCCTGATGTCCACACAACAACAATTCCCTGCTTAGGCCTTCATTCGCTCGAAATCTTTAATAAATGACTTTACCTACACATATTAAAATTTCTGAGATATTTACATAATTTTTTTTTTTTGCATAAAAACTAAACAAATTACTTAATCTAAAGTGGCTTCTAGCAGTACCCTATAATTAGTGGCTTAATATTTATTTTAAAATTATTTGTGTTGGTTTTATTAATTTTGTTTTTTTTTTTTTTTTTTTTTGTTAAATCTGCATCGACCGTAATATGATAATCACATTTATTCGCTTTACAAATTTCACGAATTTAACCGAACGGTTTTATATTTTCTCATTCAACCAATCGAACGCAATTGTTTAACACAATTGTACCATATTATCTACGTTATACGTAATCTAATAAAAGTTAGAAACGTGGGAGTCTGAAAATTTCTCTTTCAAACCTTAAATTAGTCATAAGAAACAAAAAAACTGCTTAAGAATATTGGTCATAAAAATAAAATATCAATCTATCTACGAATTTTTGAAAACTAAAACGCCCTAATGCACAAAATTCTTCAAATAACATAAACGCGTAACTCTACCAAAGGACCAAACTATTTGCAACTATTTGGTTGTAAATTTGTCTCTTGCAATTTTATATTTTTTTTTTGCCTTTTCAAATGCCCTCTATCCTTTCCTAAAGGAGCTCTTTTAACGCTTTTTGATGTTCTATCCAATTTTCTTTTCACTTTTGACGTTTGATTTCTTGAATTTAGCATAACCTTTAATTATGCTTAACACATAATTAAGACTAATAC
>JAHXMU010023967.1:0-22253 GCA_019455685.1 Philornis downsi | reverse complement strand
AGATGCATTTGGCGAAAGCCATAAAACAAACTGAAATGAATGATATTTCAATTTATACATGTGCGGATGTCTGTTCGTTTTCATGTTGCTACACTCATGATGAGTGCAAATAAATTGCAACAATTGAAGACCCTTCAACATGTTGCATTATGTGCGAATGTTTAATCGCAAAAAAATGCTAAATACTCATAACAACTGCTAAATTACAAATGATTAATTGAGTGAAGGTGTTTGCGAGTTCGCAGAAAACATTAACAAATAGTTATTAATTGACCGCAATTCACAATTTTACTGTCCGATGATTCATTTCAAAGTGAACCTATGTGGTAGAATTGATGAAAGTTTTTACTGAGGGCCAGGACAACTATTTACAATTCCAAGAACGTTGGTAAAAAGGTGGGCCCTAAGTTCCCGTATTCACGTGAAAGCATGTCAAAGCCGTTCAAAAAACAAAAAAAACCAACTTTTATTGATTGACAGCGAAGAATGAGCTGGGCGGCAGTAGCGCTGGGTTATTCACTTGAAGAACTAGAGACACGTTGTGTGAAGGGAATTGTGAAATTGAAACCGGATAGACGGGTTTCGCTTAATTTTGTAACATATTGAAATAAAACAAAAAAATAAATAAATGCTAAAAGACATAATATAGGGTTATCCGTTTAGTGGTTTCAAAACCGCCGGCCTGGATAGGCTGTCAGCTGTTGAATACCTGTCATCTGAAGTGTTATTTATTATTATTATTATGAAGGTTTGCCACGTATAAAATAGTTAAAAATTCTTCTTCAATGATACAGATGTCTAACTTTGTAAACCGATTAGTTTTAACGAAAACGGATTGTGTGATATCCAATATATCTGGCAAAGCTGACAGCTGTTAAATACTTGTCATTTGAAGTGTTACTTGCTTAATGAAAGGCTTTCTATTTACGAATATGGATCGTTTAACAATCGAAAAATGCACAAAATAGTTAAAACTTACTACAAAAGTAATGATTCAAAGTTGGGCACTTTAGTGCATTACGGGACAATTATAGTCGTCATAATCGACCCACTATACAAGGAATTCGCAGGATTATAAAGAAATTTGAAGCGGCTGGAGACGTTACGAATGTAGTCAGGCTTGTGCATCATCGCAAAGTACGTCTCTGTTAGTGAAAGTGTGACGGATAATTCGAATTTCAATAGAGAGTGCTATGGGCGTAGAGTAACCGGCCTTTTTTCTGGCCTGTAATTAAAGATTATGAACTGAAGGATAAGTGGTTTCAACAAGACAGTGCCACGAGCCACACAACACGACCTATTTTGGCTTTATTGCATGAGAAGTTTTCAGAAAGCGTAAATTCACGTTTTGGCGGCGTTAATTAGCCACCAAGATTATGCGATGTGACGCCGTTAAACTTTTCTTGAGGGGCTACACCAAAGACCGTGTTTACGCGGACAATCGCCAAACGTTGAAGCATTTGAAAACCAAAATTCCTCAAGTTATTGCCGAGATACCGCCCGAAATGTGCCACAAAGTGATCGAAAAGTACCTCAAAAAGATCCGCTACTGCAACCAATCCAGAGGCGGTCATTTAACTGACATTTTATTTCATATATAATGGCAAGATCCAAGCATTGTAAAGAAATAAAAGTTTCATCGGAATCATAGCCTTATGTGTGTGTGTTTTTTAAATTTACTTTTGAAACCGAAAATGTATAAAAGGGTATCCATGATTTTTATTCTTAATTTGAATTTAAAAAACTCATTGATTGATTCACATTTTTGATCTTTGTTTCAAAAAGTCTTAAATAAGTATTATTAAATTGGAGAATAATTTTAAATCAAAAATAATTGTTATTTTGAGAGAGATAATACAAAAATTACGGCTATTTTCTTAGCAATTAAATTAAATTCACAACTAATTCTCAAAGAAAGACTTTTTTCAATAAAAGTTGTAAATGTTACGGGCCCTAGTCGAAAGTCATCATTCAAACATCATCAAGTATGTTTGAAATATGAGTAAAATTGTTCCAAATCTATCCATAAATTATTATTTTCGTTCAACAATTCCCTCGATGGGATGATATTCCTACGTTTTATTTCTACCGAAACAAAACTCGTTGGGTAGGAATAATTTTTTTATAATTTCATTCCTATCCGCCATTTTTTAAGTACTTCCACTGAGCTGCGAACTGAGAAACTATTCGAGAAATCTGCATGTAATCAATAGTCTTCATATTCGGATAGGTATCCTTGTTTTCTTAAACTTCTTAAGCGCACACGCTTGAAAAGTTTGTGAGTTGAAATAGTTGAACAAGGTTGCTAATAATAAAGTGGTGCCGCCCGTATGGTGTCAAGGTCTCAATTCGGGCGATGGTGAATAACTTCTATTGTTTTGTTTCCTTTCATGTGTGGCGAATAGGCAGTACCATGAAAGCGGGTTTAATTCCCAATAAAGCCATCTTTTATTTTCATTGCATCTGACGAACTCTTCGAGTGCTCGGCAATCGACAAGTCTAGTAAATGCTTCTCCAACTGTGACGTTCGGAATCTTTGTTAAACTGTAGGGATCCATTTGAGTGAGTCTAAAAATGTAATGCGTGCAGGCTCACTTAATGTGAAAGCTCTCCCGTATTTCATTCATGACATGCAGGGGAATTTGAATCATAGCTACTGCCAGCTAACTCTTCAATAGCCTCTGAAATAGTGCATAATATCCTTTACCGCGAAGTGCGTAAATAGCATTTCCTTATGAGATAAGATTTTCAAGCAAATAAAGGTTGAGTATTGAAAAAAGAACCTTCATAACATTTTCAGCTTTTACCCTACACTGTCAATCAGATTTTGGCAGCATTTTGGTTATCTGGTTACATACCTCCCTCCCTGGTACCTGGTACCACTCGATTTATAAACATTAAATTTGGCCGCTGTAATCTGTACTTCGTAGACTGTAAGTACATGAATATTTAGCAGTTGAATAATGTATTGAAATTTTTAAAAAAATCAACTCCTTCTCTGCTAACTGCCATATAGATTGAATAATTTTACTCATACATTACTAGATTCATATATATCATTCAATTCCACTAAATTTAGTACAATTAAGCATACTTCCCACATTTACTAAATTTATGTTTGCGTGTTAAAATGAAATGGAATGCCTCTTTAATGGAATGCCTCAAAAATCGATCTTCTTCTTCTTAGAAGTAAAAGCCAGTAGACTCTGCAATTTCTAAGCGGGGTTAAAGCGAGGGTTAAAGCGGGGTTTCTAAGCGATTATTTTTGAAAAAAAAACACTCACAAACACAACTTTTTAGAGATTATAAAATGAAAAAATTACACACATTAGTGTAACTTTACCATAATGGTAAAAGTCTAACAATTTAATTAGCAAAGAGAAATTGATTAATTTCACTAACTAGATTTAAGTACAGGGTGTCTGTCGAGAAGGTATACTACTTTGTTTGTTTATTTTTTTATTTTTGATTAAATGAAAGAGAATGGATCTTATACTGATAAATGTTTTATTTAATGTCGGCAATTATGTATGGAATACAATATCAAATAGATGTCCTCCTCTGTTAGCCTCAGCCAGCCCTTTTGAGTATATTTTTCATTACATTCTTACATATTTCACGCGGTATTTCATTAACTTCATCACGAATATTTTGTCTGAGTTGCTCAAGCGTTTCTAGTTTGTTCGCATAAACCTTGCTTTTCAGATGTCCCCACAAAAAGAAGTCCGGAGCAGTCAAATCAGGCGACTGTGAAGCCCAACAGCACTATTTCTTGAAATAACTTGTTGTGGAAAGAGGTCTCGTAATTCCATTGTAATCCTGGCTGTATGTGATGTGGCACCGTCTTGTTGATACCACATGTTAATCAAGCCCAAAGCATGCAGTTGTGGCATTAAAAAGTTTTCAATCATATCACGATATCGCTCCCCATTCGCTGTTACCGTTACGCCGTGTTCAGTTTCAAAGAAGTAAGGCCCAATGATTTCTCCTGACCAAATTGTACACCAAACTGTTACGTTTAATGGATGTAAAGGTGACTGATGAATAATTTGAGGGGTTTCCATTGCCCAGAACTGACTATTCTGTTTATTCACATATCCATTCAAATGAAAATGTGCCTCCTTACTCATTAGGATTTGTTCATGAAAATCAGGGTTGTCACGGACGAGCTGTAACATCCTATTGGCATATGTACGACGGCGTAAATGGTCTTGTTTAAGAAGCTCTTGTGCCGACTGAATCTTAAATGGAAACAAATGCAAATCCTTGTGCAAAATTGTGGCCAAAGTTGTTCTTTGAAGACCAAGCTTCGGCGCCGTGCTCAGAATTGAGGTTGATGGATTGTTTTGAACGCTTTCTTGAGCAGCAGTAATGTTTTCAGGCGATATTGCAGTATGTTTTGGTCCATGCTTGGCCCTATCAGCTACAGACCCTCTTTCTTCGAAATCATTCACTACACGATAAATAGTGCGTCTTGTTGGCACGTTGCTTCTCCTAAAAATTTCACGTAACTTTCTCATCGTCACAGTAATCGATGATTGATTTTGATAAAATGTTTTGACGATTAAAACAAGTTGGTTTATCGAATATTTTTCCATAATAAATTTGCCACGTCTCTATTTCACGACTGCCAAATATGAACTGTCAAGACTAATGTTTACAAAAGGGCAGCAAAACAAAGTAGTATACCTTCCCGACGGACACTCTGTACATTATAATCGTTGATGTCTTGAAATTGTTTGGTGTTCTGGTGGCATGAAATGACAAACGACAATTAATTCCGCATGCGTGTTTTACGTTAGCCGCTTACGTCCATGTCTTGTTTAGAAAATATAACACATTAATATTATTGTAATTATTTATGATTTATTTCATTTTATAATTTTATTCGAATAACTTCATATCATTAACACGTCAACTATGATGGGATTTAGAAAGTTTAACATTTTTCATTATTGCAACTTTAATATCAGTCATAAATATCTAACCCAACCTTAATTAAGTCAAATATTAAAAATAGTAATTTAATTGCAACGTGAAGTAATAAGTGTTGTTTAAAAACGACTGTTAACATGTCAGAACTGATTATCTGTAAATAAAAGTGAGCATTTAACAAAAGAAACGACAAAATATTGAATTATATATACCTATATATACCTTTTTTTAACAACTAAAAAATCAAGCGGAACTTGTAAGCAAATGACTAAAATTGGGACTCACTCATAAAGTAGTTCTGTTTTTTTTCTCGATCCCGAACAATGTGGCACAATTTAGATCAGGCTCCTAAATTTAACAGAAAAACTTGCGTCTAAAAAACATTTCACTTTACAAACACCATCTTTAAATTGATAAATTTAAATTTCTACATTGGTATGACGAAACTGGTCACTATTTCGCAATCTATTTTAAATTTCGTTCAATTGATGAGATATTTTTCAACAAAATTATTTTGTTTTTCATTTGTCAATTTGCCTTTGACGAAAAACTATCATTGAGTTGAAGAAGAGAGCATGACAAGTTACTGACAGGTATGTTAGTTCTAAAACAAGAATATTATTTGTATGTATGCGCTGTCACAACAAGAAATGAGAACATTTATTGAAGTATTTGTTTGTCACTGCTTGAATTAGGAGGTGAACAGAAATCGTCAGAATATCGCAACAGATGGCTGTCGAGCGCGACTTGCGCCACGCTGCGGATTTTAGCAAATGTAAATCAATAAAACGCAAATTTCTTTCAATAAACAAATGTATGTATGTATGCGAAATCTTCTTCAATGCAATGAAACCGATTCATCAGATTAAAGAAACTTTAGGCTGACTTCATGCAGAACTTTTTTCCCCCTCAAACATTGTTCTTTTTTAATTCTTGTTACATTAGGCGTACATATTTTTATCTTAAAGTGCTGTCTATGGTCGAGGGAAACAAAGTTTTAGTAGCGCAACACAATATCACAATCGATAATTGATTATTGAGATTATTTGGACGTATTAATTCAAAATTGTAATTTTGTGCAAAACCTCAATTTTCTAACGGAGGTACTGAAAGACGAGTAGACACCTATCGCTCAGTTACAGCCTTAAATTAGAGCTTAATTAAATATTACAGTGTGCAAAGTTTTAGAAGGTTTGTCTGATTATGATATAAATAAAAGTTTTGATATAAAATAAAAACTTATTTGGATACCTTAAAATTTGAGAAAACTGCCCCAAAATAACATATAACACTAAGGTGGCGAAAAATATTAAGACTAGTCAAATTTCAGATTAATTGAACTTAACATTTAAGGAGTAATAGTAATTTTTAAAACAGCTATCATATTGTATGACATATACTCGGGGGGTAGGGACAGGCATGAGTTTTTCTATGTCTATATGTCATGGTTGTCGTTCTCCATCGCCGAATGGAGTTTTCTCCGTCTCCCACCGGTGAGGATACTGCATACTTGAAATGTAGTATCGACCGTCCCATCTACCTGGGGTCTCCGCACCTGCAGATATGTAAAAATTTCCAGTTTGTGCTCTTTTCACCAATTCCGTAAAGTAGGGTGCATAAATCACAATTTGGTAGCAGCTTTGCTGCGCAGCTTCCACCGGTGAGCTTGGCCGGTAGCGTGGGGATCAGGAGACTGACCTTTTGATGTTGGACCTCTAGTGGAAGCATCACGCGGGTTGTTGGTTGAAACCAAAGTCGCTGGTAGAGAATTTGTGCTAAAATGTAAACTTGCATTGCAACCTGGTGCTTCAGACCCATAGAGTAGCAGAGGTGATAAGATTGGTCTCACGTTCGCACCGGGTGCAAAAGATCCATAGAGCAGCAGAGGTGGTAAGATAACCCTCATCTCCGGTAATGGAGACTATGTTTCATACTAGCATAATCAATCTTTTTCTTCTAATAAATCTTCTTTTTCTGGCTGGCAGAAAAGACTGACAAAATTGTCAGCCCCTATTCCTAGATAGTCCAAGTTAACTTGTCTATCCCAGGGGGGCGCTGGCAATCGCATTGTAGTGTGCCCATTGTAATAAGCACACTGTGGGTAAGGTCTTCACGGCGAAACTTACGTTAAACCCTCGTGGACTCTGCATAACATGTAGTCCAGGAGAAAATATTACTACTGGCAAATTTTCAGTAGGCACGGTAAAGATAAATTCAGGTTGTCGTAGTCAGCAGCAGTCCACGGCTTTACACTTCTGAGAAATTCTGAGACGAATGTCATCTTAAGATTCTTACAGTTTAACTCGTCTCCTTCAAACCATCACAATTTATTGCTATTAATTCGCATCGCCATTAGTGAGGGTATAAAAATGCCTACATTTAAGATTTGTTCTTTTAAGTAACGATTTCTGTATAAAAATTCAATAAAATAATCGCAAATAGATATTTATTTAAATGTTATTGCTCTATTGCCGAAAGGAATTATTCTGATTATTGATCGAATATAACTTCATATATATATAGCTGTCAAGCTAACATGACTTTACACAAATCTATCGAATCGATTATTCAGTTAATTTTCGATGACTTCGGGGTCTATTTCGTGCATAACTTTAACAATGTTAAGTTTAGGGGTCTAAAATTAAAGGCGTCAATTCGAAGCTTTGCGGATGCTGATTGGCACCGCCATACCGGCTGATTAAGTAATTACTGAATTTAATGCACAAACTATCGATGGCTAGTATAATATGTCGCGACATCCTCTTGAAACTAAAAATAATGCAAGTTATTGCCTTCTATTTATAGTTAGCCTCGCTTTGCAATGCCCCCTGATTGCAAGGTATTGAAACAGCCCAAAAACTCTGAAAATGAGATTCTATAAAATCTATCTTAACGCAACTCGCAAAAAGAAGTCTAAAGGCGTCAATTCGCAGCTTTGTGGAGCTTCGCTTTGTAACGCTCCCCGATTGCAGGGTGTTGGGACAGCCTAGTAAGTTTGAAAATGAGATTCCACATTTCCCAACTTTTGTCATGCTTATGGGTGTTTATTCTGAATCGGTACAGGTACTCGTTTTATACTCTGTGATTATCAGTGTTATATTAAATTGACTTTATTAATATGACTTAAAGCGAATCGCAATATTGTCAACTAATTGGACAGTCCAGAAATGGCAATATCTCGGAAGTTAAGCATACAACCGACAAGATAACAGATTTGTGGTCTTTTAAATATTTCACAGCGAATAAAACCTATCGTGAGAAGAAAAAGAACCAAAAGGAGTCAAGTTAAAAATCACTAGTGCGTGTACCCTTCGATTTTTTTTATGAGTTTTCTTTCATTTGGCAATAAAACATGTTGTCCGCTATGTCTTAAGTTTCATGGTTTTCAAATTTAGTTTTTTAAGTTAGCACTTTCCTCGTGGTGACTTTGCCAACTTGGCAGAAACTCTTCTGACAAACCTTCTGTTGTCTGTTGTCAGAGTGATGATGAAATTTTTCTAACAAACCCTTATATACTGTTGTCTGAATAAAAATGTAAAAGCTTCAAAGTGTTGTGGTCAAACGTTGGAAATCAATTGATAACACTTTTCTATTGATTAGATGAAACTTTACCTTTTTAGTGTATGTCAATTTGTTGCCCTAGTCGATTTAAAGACAAATAATAACCTAGAGAATTTCATATCCAACAACAATAATGCGATGGTCACAACATTCGACTATCGTTTGCATGCTCGCGGGTTCAATTTCCGATACAGCCACCTATTGTAGTTTGAGCAGCGCTCAATTCGATGTGTCTGACGTATACTTCGAGTAACCGAGTAATCAATAAGTCTGATAAATACTTCTCAAACGGTGGCATTCAGAATCGTCAGTAAAATGCAGGTGCGTTAAGTGAGTCTAAAAAAAAAAACCGTGTAAACCTCACTGAATGTGAGAAACCTTCGCAAATCTCATTCATGAAATGTTAGGGAATTTCTTTTTGTATTTTACATCAACTGAACGGGAAATTAATAGCATCGTTCAAGGATATACGTTAGAACATTCCACATTTAATATTCTGCACACATCCATTTACCATTGTTTAGTTCTTGAGCTTATTGAAACTTGTCTGGATGAAAATAGTTGGACCGTAAATGTCACTCTATCAGTGGCCGTATAATATAAATGGATGAAGTCAATGGTAGCTTGGCGGCAATAAAGTGCCCAGAATACACTACTGCGATTAAAATTGATTCTTCAAGTATGAATTACTCAATTGATAGAGCTGCATCCAAATTTCCAAGTATACATATGCTAGCAGTGGGTCATTGAAATCTATAAGAAACTTGCTGTAATGGTTGGATTTACTAAGCTGGGCTTCAATGGAATAAACAGTCCATTACTGCGATAATAATTGATCCTTCGAATATGAATGACTCAATAATCGATAGAGTTGTATTCAAATCTTCAAGTATACATATGTTAGCAGTGGGTCATTGAAATCTATAAGAAACTTACTGCAAATAGTTGAATTCATTTAACTTGGTGGTAATAGAATAGCCAGTACACTACTGCGATAAAAATTGAGCTTTCAAGTGTGAAAGACTCAACAATTGATAGAGTTGTATTCAAATCTCCAAATATACATCTGCTAGTAGTGGGTCATTGAAATATATAAGAGAAGAACTTGCTGTATCACCACATTTTCAACATATGCTCGTGTGCTCATATGTTCATTCAATACAGAAATGAATTTCCATAAAATGTTTCCATAAACACCGGAGTAAATATTTTGATTATTTGAAAAGTTTTCCATCCATTTATTTTATAAAATTATTTTTCTTTATATTTCCGCAATCAAAACAAACTTAAGATTGTTAATAATTTGTGTTACAATAAATTTCACATACAAAGGCAGGCAAGAACTTTGTGGTTTTTCAATAAACTTTTCCTTTGTGTTGCTCTGTTGCCCTCCTACCATTTTCGAAGAACTCTTAAGAGGAGCAAAGAAAATCACAACTCTGTGGTCTGCAGTGCTCTCTCTACACACCCACCCATATCTAAATTTAACAATAGAACAGAATCATGGACTCAAAGTCATTGTCAGGTTAAAGTATTTGCAACTGATGCAAATGCTGTTTTCTTCCAGAGAGCACCACTGGCACCAGAAAGCACCAACTACGACGAGTATACAGCAGAAACCACATATCACAAAGTGTGAGACGAAGATCTTCATGTCAGTGTTGGATACGATACTTTTAGAAAAGTTGTGTGTTTTTTTTAATGTATTTGTATACCACACTTATACATTAAACATTGCATTTTGTATACAACTATATAAATACATGAAAGTTTTTTGTTCATACTGTTTATAGTAAACAAATACTTATTTCCTTTTTTATTCGAGAGCATTTTGTTAGAGGTAAATGCTAAGAGGGTTGTGTGTCAAATACCTATAATAGACCAGAAATACAAATCAATACACACTCTATATTGATAATAAAAGTTTCCTTCTACAATCATTAATTATTTTTTTTGTAAAGAATCACTTTTGTCGCTATCAACCCATTAAATGTAGTTTAAGATTTTAACTAAAATCATGTTTTCGTAATACTAATTACAGTTTTCTCTTCTCTTTTCAGGTAAGTTTCCTTTAACGCCATGACGAACACTTTTTTTGTACGCTAATACTTGTAAATACATTTTAGTCGGCTTTGTTTCACAGACCTTTTTCCAATGAATTTCAATGGCACTGATAGAGGTGGTATAGAGATTTTCTTATATTTTGATTAATTGCACTATTGTGTGAATGCAGTTAATGTTAAGTCATCAGAACAAAGCACTTAAATACAAATTTATCTTATCTTCCACCGTGAAGTTAAGAACGTCTTTTGATTAAATGTAATTAATCATTTGCAGCGGTGTGTAAGGAAGGACTGGATGAACTTTTTTTCTTCTTAAAAAGGGGGAATATCTGAAAAAGGCAATAAAACATATTTGACCATGGCGAACATGATAGACTTTCCGGTATTTAAGTGGGTATATCAAACATCAAATTGTTTGCAATATATTGAACTTGTTCTCCAAAAAAGTTAATTACATTAAGAAACAGGTTGTTCGGGATCAAACTATATGATATGCAGAGATTTGCGTTATACATAATGCCAATGTGATCTTCAGGTTTTTAAAGAATTCCAAGACTACATCAAGTTTGAAATTTATCACCAATTTTCTACTCGATCTATAACTTTGGATCTCAAACCTCTTCTTCAGATTTTTAATGAATTCCAAGACTACCGCAAGGATTACTTTTATCACCAATTTTGTACTCGATCTATAACTTCGGATTGCAAACCTCCAAAGAAGTTGACATTGCTTATTATGCAGACGATACGGCGCTAATTTCATTAATCAATTTAACAAATGCTCTCTTAAAGAAAATGGAAAATAGTCTTATGACCTGCAACAAATACTTTATAAAATGGAAAATAAAGATCAACGTTCACAAAACCCAAAACATAATTTTCCCTTTCAACAAATCTGCGCAAAGAATCCCGATGAGGCCAATATACAGGGTGGCGCAATAGAACGTGCATATTTAAAAAATAGATTAAAAAATAAATACAAAAGGTTAACCATAAATAAATCTAAGGCATTGGAGTTTATTTTTTAAAAATAACATCATCTAAATGGTGACCCTCTCTACGACGGCCCTCCTCTAACCGCAAACGAAAATTATTGAAAACTTTCTTCAGTAATACTGGTGTAATGGCTGCCATTTCACCACGGATATTCTCCTTGAGCTGAACGATGTTTCTTGGATTATTACCGTAGACTTTGTGTATGAGGTATCCCCACAAAACAAGTCAAGATGCGTCAAGTCTGGACTACGTGGGGGCCATGTGATATCACGTCTTTTCGAAATCAGTCTTCCAGGGAACATCTGCTTCACCACCGCCATGGAGTCATTTGATGTGTGACAGGTAGCTCCATCTTGTTGGAACCAAGTTCTGGAATTCACTATTCTTGAACTTTCAATTTCTGGAGCCAAAAATCCGTCCAACATCTCAACACAGCGTTCCGTATTAACCGTGGCGTTTTGGCCCCGCGCATTTTTGAAGAAACAAGGACCAGTTATTCCTCTGCCAGAGATTGCTGCCCATACTGTCACTTTAGGACTATGCAATGGTTTCTGGTGTTTGATTTTGGGATTTTCACAGTTCCAGTAACGACAATTTTGACAGTTTACGAACCCATTCATAAGGAAATGAGCCTCGTCAGAGAAAAGGATATTCTCAAAATTGGAAAATCGATTAAGCATTTCATTAGCAAATGCGAGCCTTGCTATGAAGTCAGACTCTTTCAATTCTTGTTTTAATTGCAGCTTATATGAATGCAGTTTAAGATCCAATGTTAAAATTCGTTGCAAACTTCGTCGCGATAATTGTAAGACAGACGATCTCTTGCGAGTCGACATTTGTGGATTTCCTCGTACTGACTCCGTAACTCTCTCAACATTGTCTTCGGTCCTAGATGTTCTTGGGCGACCATTTGCTTGTGGTTTAAATGTTGAACCGGTCTCCTCAAAACGCTTTACTTATATTTTAATTAAATTAGCACTCGGCGCTTCACTAATTCGCCGTAGTCCATATTCAGCACAATATAGTCGCCTAGTAGCAATATATGAACGGGAGTTCTCGTAAAATGCGCGACGCTTCCCGTCGAAGTGATTCATAGCGACTAAAACTCCATGAGCCCGCCAACCCAACGATGTAGGCGCCCCCCTCGCCCGCGCCTTTTCTACCCCGCAAAAAAAAGATGATGCAATATGCACGTTCTATTGCGTTACCCTGTACTTTGCAGGCAACACCATAGGAACGCAAACTGACGTCAAACATCTTGGGACGATTTTAAAATAAAAAAGAACTCTCCTTCCTGAAGCATATTCAATTATCTTGCGAAAAGGCAGTTCATTCACTTACGGCATCATAACCAATTTTGAACAGGCGATGGAGTTTAAGCCATAAAAATAAGAATCTTATTTACAAGTGTATTATCAGGCCTATAATTTCTTTTGCTTCACCTATATGGCACAAAGCGGCAAAGAGCCACTTACGAAAAATTAAAATTCTTCAAAATAAATGCTTAAAAATGATTTTCAACATACATTGGAGGCACCGCACTTCTGCGCTACATAAAGACACAGGATACGAACTTTCTACTGATTATTTGAAAAGTTTGGTATCGTGGAGCGTATTTCCACATCAACGTCAACTTTATTAATTTCCAAAAACGTACAATTTTGCTCTATTTATACTAAAATTACTTATTCTAGAAAATGCTACAATATTTCAGAGAGAACACATATTTACATAATGGGTGCAACAAAGACAAACATATTTACAGAATAGTGTTGTGTATCATAGACTTAATTCTAGAATGTTCTTATTTACATAACAGGTGAAAAGGAGATAACAATAAACTATATAATAGGAGTGAGAGAACCAGCATAACTTATTGTCGTAAACGTAATTCTAGAAAAGTCCCATCCACATATAAAGAGGGAAATAGATTACATATGTCATACTTGAATGTTCTGGGAGCGGTTATGATGATCTTTCTAGAATATACACTTAGAGAAATTACACTCACATACTACAAAAGGTTAAATAATAACTATTTGTATAAAATTCACTATTCTCCTTCTCTCGTAATAAGAGAATGCAACGATTTATAAATAACTGAATAAAGGGAATTTATCATACTGAAAATTTGTGTCTATGAGTGGCCATCTTCGCAGATAATCACTCTATGAAAAATCATTTTCTCTTAATGTTTGGCTTTACCGATTACTTTTGTTGTGCAAATGAAGGTTTTTAACCTTTTTACCTTCCACATCTATTGTAATTCCATTCAATTAATGCACTTCTATATACTAACAAGATTTAGTTGTTGCAATATCTTGGAATAAAGCTCAAAAACTACGCATATGATCAAAATAATAAGTACAACCTATATTTTTTTAAAGGCTCGTAGACGAAAGTTTATTTAAATTAAAAGTTAAAACAAATACTAATTTCTTTTGTTACAATATTAGAAATAGAATAAATACTAAAACAATAACAAAAAGCAAAAATTAAATTCAGTATTTTTCAAAAAGTAAGAAATTAATCAAGAAAACATTAAACAGAATAATAAGTACATTTAGCTAAAATACGCAAAAAAAGTCCCCAATATTTTTCTACATATTTTACCATTCTCAATAATACTCGATACTGTTTGGGGGTCTTAATTGTGGCGGTGGTTATTGGAATATACTAGAAAATACGATATTTCAGTAAAAAATCGAGCTAAGTAGATATATTAGTACGAAAAGGGTGTTCTTGCCACGATCACTTACCTAACATTGAATCAGTATATGCGCCACTACACTGAGAACCGCAATCCTTTGTGGAGGATCTATAAGCTTCAGTCTGGCTGAATTTTTCGCTCCTATCCATTAGTTCTGTTTTTTACTTAACTCCTTCAGTCTGATTTGTTTATATTCAACCGCCAGAGTCAAAATTGGTATAAATGAAGTTGGAATAAACAGTGTGAAATTTCAACATAAATTTCAATAAAAAAATTGCCTTAAAATATACACCAATTTCCAATTTGAAAGAAAAAAAAAAGAATTTTGAATTAAAAAGAATTTTTTCAAGTGAAAATCGCCCCATTAAGAAGGAAATGTTTACTTTTCCTTATTATACTCTTACAGTTGAATGAAAATCACGAAAAATTCAAATTAGATGAGAGTAGAATAGAGTAAACAAAATTTAATGAGATAATAGAAAAGAAATCATAAAGAAAGAAATTAAAAAACTATAAAAAATAAAAAGAAATTACCGCTTTCTTAAAAATTCTTCGCTAAACCGCATTGAAATCCAAATTGGATTGTAGTTTTTTATGGAGATCCAATCACAAAAAAAAAAAATGTGGAGGAAGTTTACAGAAAACCGGAGATTACTTTATAATACATAATCAATGGAGAGTACCATATACTTACTATAATTTTAAACGTATTTTCTAGACTCAATGAAATTCAGTGCAATAATTAGCGACGTTCAGTCGAACTTCAGTTTTACATTTAAAAGTGAAGCCGGCATCAATCGAAGTCCTTATAGATCAATCAAGCATAAGTGTTTAAAAGGTAAGGGCAATTGTAGCGTGGGATCATTTTGTTTCCATTTTCTAAAAATTAAATTAAGAAATTTGTAATTGGAATGCATATTTTACAGTGGTCTAGATTAACTTCTCTAGTTGTTTTTCGTTATTTAAAAGCAATTGACAGATTCGGGAAGGAATCAATCCAATCCATTAATCTCTTCAATAAGTTCAGTTCTATTGGTTATTGAAATTTAATAAAAAAAAAAAAATACGATTATTCGGCAGAAAACCAAATAAATTCAAAATGTTTACATAACAAGTTACCATTTTTAACACTTTAACAGATGCAACAACAAGTCTACACCTCGTCCACGATATTGTAGAAAGCAATATGAAAATACACGAGGACGTATACAGATTTCGGTGCCATCGAATTTAATGTCCTCATTACTTGTTTTTAACGCATTATAAGAAGGGGTTATGTAGTCTTTGTATACTCATTTGAGCATTTTATTAAGATCATTAACGGACAACTGAATGGATGTACAAAACGAAACCAAGGACTGAATTGAAGCTGTCCATTAAATAATTGAGACGGTCCCAACTCAACCAGTCAGGCCACAATGAATAATGATCAAGTCGCAGATCAAGATGTCGCATATGCGTGAATGAGCGCGGAGGTCAGTTACGGTCTATTATTTTCAAAACCATTTGGTTATATAAAATAAAATCGAATTTTCTATACAATAAAAAATATAAATGAAATATATTGATTCAAAAAAAGTTATTTGAGCTTCTTATTGTAGTGCAATTGGTGCACCACCCTGTATTTTGTATATGAAAAAATAAGAAAGAAACATCCAAGAAAGTAGTAAAAAGGAAAGTAGTAAAATTTTTCGAGAGTCACATACTAACAAATATTAAATTCAATACATTAAGTTATTCAAGTTTTGATTATTAAATTGTTCGATGAATTAATTAATCAATTAATCATGAAATTCAGATAATCAAAATAACGATTAATGGTAAATATGATGAATTCAAATTTATGATTACTCAATTAATTGATTAATCCTGAATTTGGTTAATCGAATTAACTGATAAATAAAATAATCGAAAATCCCTAGAATATTTGTGTTAGAAATCGCGTTATTCGGTCCATGAGTTCCATTTGCATTACCACTGTTTATTATGTGTAAATTTTACTTTATAACTCTTTTCGGAAAAAGATTTTCTCCTTTCATTTTCCGCTTAATATCTGTAGCCAATTGAGATTTTCTATGATGTTCAAATCTCTTTGTCTGGAGAGACGCCTGGTTCCAATTCTGACAGCCACAGTGTCTGGATCTTTACGATTTGTTTATTCGTTTAAACAAAACAACAAAATTCGATAGCAATACGGGAGGGGGAGTCATAGTTATTGAGAATTTCATGAAATTTTCTTGATTTTCCGCACTTTAACAATCACTGAGTGCAGTGCCGGCTATTGTTGGGATATGACTTGATATGATGTGAGAACAACGATTCGAATTCTATCGACTTGGAGGGAACGTTTGTTTGGCCATTCATCAGATGGTCGGTGTGTGTTCAATTGTAATGGTTTCAAACAAGTCTGTATAATTTCTTTGGTCCATTGCGAGTTATGCTTTGGTTCAGCGCCTCACTGCTGCCTATAAAATTACTTTGGTTTTGATTTTGTGTTGTTGACTCCAAAAAATAGTTCGAATTTGTAGTCTGTTTACCATTCAATGCACTTGTTATTATCGCTCTTTTAGCTTATTTGGTTATTTTGTTGCACTTTTTCTTGTGTTTTTCATATCCTATCAACATGTTGCTGTTGTTGTTATGGCTGTTTGTTTTTACGTGGAAGTATTTCGAAATTACACGTCTAACATTTCGTGTAGTTTTGTTTACTACGAGCGAAGGAAAAGTTTTTATTTTTTCCATAACAATACGAAGAAATATTTTTGTCTTCCTTACCGTTTGCCGTTGTGAGCGGCATAAATGTTGTTCAATCGTTTAGCCGATAGTCCTGGATTTCATTTGTGATTGTGTTGGACAAAAAGAGTGCAAATACGAGGGCGATACCAAAACTAGCCGACTTGACATACGCCACGTAGGTTAGTATTTTTATATGAGCCATTTAAAGTAAACGATCTCAGTGAATTTGTAAACATGAAAAAAATTGGTTACCGTTATACAATTCAATCTTTTCATTTGAAAGGTCTCAGTTCAGCCAATATTAAAGCCGAACTAGATTCTATTCCGGGGGAGTCCGTTCCTTCGTTTGAGACTGTAAAATACTAGATAGCAGAGTTTAAACAAGACTGAACGAGCTGCTAAGATAAAGAAAGTAGTGTTCGACCAAATGAGGTATCCACACTAGACACGATTACGAAAATCCACAAAGTGGTATTGGATGATCGTCGGCTGAATGTGCGTGAGCTACCTGCAGTGATAGGCATTTCAAAAATTGACCGAATTGAAGAGGTGGAGTCTGCGGTTGAATGCTATTTTAAGGAGTTTAACAGTTCTTACTAAAAACAGGGATAAGAAATTATTGAATATCTCTGGAAAAAGTGTGTTGATCTAAATTAAGATTATGGTAAAAAATAAAGAAAATGTTTTCTAAATTTTTTTGTGTGTCTTCTTTGTTAGGTCGGCTAGTTTTGGGACCTCCCTCGTACTTTACCAAAAATGTTCTGATTTAATAATTTCATATTTTGTACTTGAATGCGATAGTCATATCCTTCATAATCAGTAAAGCTAAATAGCTAAAGAGTGCGAAGGATCATTTTTTCAATTTCCCAATTTGACCACTGTATTAACGATCTCCTTTTTGCTGACAAAAACTTTCTTTGTCGTTAATTAAAAGTCGTATACTGTAATGGTATGGAATGAATCATTCCAATTGATAGATTTTTTGTTTTATAGTAATTTTTAAAATATACAAAAAAAAAATGTTATACTTTATTTATTTATATTCCAAAAATTTTACTAAAGTAACATTTTAATACAATACGTATATATATCGGCTTTTGCCATACCCACTTAGTCGACGCCGAAGTGGTACATCATCTACGGAAGATACAGGGTTATTTGGTATCTTTAAAAATGGTGGTCTGGTAAGGCTGCTAAATACCTGTCACCTGAAGTGTTATTTATTTAGTGAAAGGTTTGCCATTTACGAATATGGATCGTTTACTAACCGAAAAACGTGCAAAACTAGTAAAAACTTACTACAAAAGTGGTGAGGCAAACGTGATTCAACACGACCGATTTTGGCTTCATTGCATGAAAAGTTTCCAGAAAGTGTATTTCCATTTCATTTTTTGGCGACGTCAATTGGCTACCAAGATCATGCGATTTGATGCCGTTAGACTTTTTTTGTGTGGCTAAGACAAAGACAATGTTTACGCGGATACTTCTCAAACGTTGAAGCATTTGAAAAGCAACGTTCTTCAAGTTATCACTGAGATGCCGCCCGAAATGTGCGAAAAAGTGGTCAAGAATTACTTCAAAACGATCCAATGCTGCGACCAATCCAGAGGCGGTCATTTAAATGACATTGTATTTCGTACATAATAGCAAGGTCAAAGCGTTATAATGAAATAAAAGTTTCAACGAAATTATAGCTTTATATACGTTTTATTTAACCTTACTTCTGAAACCATAAAATGGATAATCCTGTGTAAAAGGCTTCGGCACAGATCAATCTTTGCCCCTATCCAATTACGTAAAAAAATTCAAGGCTCTATAACTGGGAATTACGGTAATGGAAAGTGTAAACTGATGCACTTCCCAAATAAATGTCATTTACTGCTACAATAAATTTGGACGATCTATGGCTTTTATAAGATCGTCTAAGATATTCGACCGGCAATGCAATATAAGTATGGCCACTGGTGAAGTCCAAAAGTGAATAAGAACTAAGATTGATCCAGGACCTATCGCGAGTGTTAAAAAACTGGCGGACTGGTACAAAGTTGGACTAGTTTATAGTTAGTCAGACGTCATGATATAATCGATCATGACCGATTATATGATACTCCACATCACGGTATCTGTTAAAAATTAATGCTTAACTCGACATCATAAGTTAAAGGGTCTTGTTAAGAACAAAATTCGTTCTGAATCAACTAAATCGAACATTGAAAATATAAAAATGCAAAACAAATTAAGGTTTATTTGTATGAGCTGTACCGAAATATAGACCAATAATACCCATTTTCAATAAAGTGTTTTTCTACCGCAAACAAAACATATCACAGTAAAAAAAGAGCATCTAGGGAAGTTATAAAGATCCACTAACGGTGTTCTAAAACTGGTGGAAAAATGGAGAATCATCGATGAATTTAACATGGGGCGATGCTGTTGTTTTAACATTTATTTACTGTCTTTTCATCAGATCCTCTAAAGCTATGATATTTCGTTCGATAATTTTTCACATTTTTATTCTTTTAATCAAAATAATTATTAATGAACGACAATTTTAAATAAATGTTAAAAAATTTCAAGTTTTTGCATCCGAAACAAAAAAAAAGACACTAAACATGTTTAATATTTTTACAACGACTTTCGGTTACAACGCCTTAATTTCATCAGTCCCTTTGATGTAATTAAAAAGAGTCCCACAAGAAGAGGAAAATATGCTCATACAGTATTTGTGGAAACAACGAAAATACTACTCTTTGGAATGGTTCCACCTATTTTGCCAGGATGTGTTAAATAAGGCCGTATTTTGATGACAGTTAAGTCTTCTGTAAGCGATAAAACCAGAATTGATGGATTCAAATATATGGAGACTTTATAGAAACTTTCATTATGATTGACTTCCCGAAATTTTGAATTTCTAAAACAATAAGAATAATCCTCAATCATTAATTTGTAATCATTAATTCGAAATCGGTTAATAATTACGCATTGTAGTTTGATTATAAGAAAACGTGGAAATATCGATTAGGAATTAGATTCTGAGATTAGATTGATGGATCCATCATTGACTTTATAGAAACTTTCAATATGATTGTATTCCCAAAATCTGTGGATTTCAGAGACAATCAGAACAATCCTCAATCATTAGTTTATAATTCGAAATCGGTTAATAATTACGCATTGTAGTTTGACTATAAGAGAACGTGGAAATATCGATTAAGAATTAGATTTAGATTAGATTGATGGATCCAAATGTATGGAGACTTTCAATATGATTGTATCCCCGAAATTTTTGTATTTCTGAGACAATAAGAACAATCCTCAATCATTAATTTATAACCCTTAATTCGAAATCGGTTAATAATTACGAACTGTAGTTTAATTACAAGAAACCTTGAAATTTGGATTCTGAGTCTGTGGGTACATATTTAGTTTACCTCCCATTTTGGTGGATACTGCAAACATGAACACGAATTCAATATATTCTGAACCACAATACGATGTGAGATGCAATGACCTTATATACAATAAGAAATCTTTCTGATGGGGTACTCAGATTTTGACGTTCATTATTTACTTCGTCCCCCGTTGTAGAGTGGTTTTGCAAGAAGAATGATTTTACAAGTAAGGCTTTGAAATCGAACCACAATCCATGGTATGGAATCCAAGTGCAAATTTACGAGAGCAGGCCGAAATTGTAGCTGCAATATCTTTGAAAACTTATCAAGCAATAACTGCCTAGTACTATAATAAAAATTGCATACCACAAATTTATTCTTCTTCTTCCTTTTATTTTTATACTCATTGAAAGTGATCTTTTGTTTTAATTATTACACTAAACGTCGGACTGAGACACTTTCACATGATTCCTCGATTATCTGACTAATTGAAATGCTGTTATCATGACGGAGTGACCACCGCTTAAATAAAGTTACAGGTTTTAACCCTTATGCATATGTTAGATACGGGTATTGACTTTCGTGACACAGTCGATCACTGCGTCTGCATTCACATTAATCTGGAATCCCTAACCGGCTGTCTTATTTTCCCAATTTTAAGCCGATTTTTGTGCCGACATATACGAGAGCCAAATGAAAGCGACTTAAGATTTAAGACGTTTAAACTCTGCTACCCTATATTTTACAGTCGTGAACGAAGGAACAGACTCTCCCACAGTAGAATCTAGCTCAGCTTTAATATTGATTGGACTGAGACCTTTCAAATGGAAGTGTTGAATTACATAACAGTGACAAATTTTTTCCAATTTTGCAAATTCACTGGGATCCAATCATATTTAGTTGATATTTAGAACAAAGGAGTTGTTTTTTGTTCTATAAAATGATGACAAATTTTGTAAGGAAGAAGTTTTAACAATGCCAGTATTAACAATTACATTATCGCTAAACCGAAAATAATGTGATGGCTGGGAGCCTCGAAATTCTGGCTCGCACTGTATTTGTTCGTTCAATTAATTCCACTTCTTTTTTGCCACAAAACAATAAGCATAATTTCCCTTACATTTTCTTCATTTCCATTTAATTCTAATTTAATAAATTGACTTTCTTTTCGACTATTACTTTGCAAAATTCACACAAATTTCTGAGCTGTCATCGAAATTTAATTAGTTCAAGTGCATAAATTTTGCTGGTACAACCATTAATGAATGGATTTTCTTTGCCACTCCTTTTTTATTGCCTTCAAGTTTCCCAAGAAATTGTCATGCCACACAGAGACAAACTCTCACAGAAATTTACATTAATGAATTAACACCTTTTCCAGTGGCACCACAACAGTCGCAGCGGCATTGTGACATTTAACAGTAGCGCTGACGAATGTTGCCACCGCAGCAAGAACAGAAATTATTTAATGTGGTTTTTATAACATTTCACATACGTACGAACAATAAGTGTTGTATTGGCAACGCGACACAGCGACCACAGTAATAAAGTAAAACATAAATAAAAAAGAAACAATGAATACCATTAATATTATTAAGTGTTCGCATATGAGCAGAAACCCATCCCATCGCTTTAGCTCTTGTTGGCTGCCATTGCAAAAGTAATTAAACAAACATGTGTTCAATGCGATGCAACACAACAACAATACGAGTATAATGCATAATATGGGCTATGACTGAATAACACAATTAGCGCTTCGACTGACCCAAGAGTTGTGGTGAATCTCTTTTATTTCTCAGTTGCAAGCAGTCTCAGTAGGTTTGAGCATGAATTACAATTAGATGTTGGAAAGCTGTCACC
>JAHXMU010023958.1:7349-19141 GCA_019455685.1 Philornis downsi | reverse complement strand
GCAAAATTGTTATTAACAAAAGCACACTCAATATCTCACATGCACATACATACGCACAAAAATATTATGTTTTAATTTAAACAGTTATCAAATTCAATTAAATTGTGGACTTCAGGCTACACAAACTGACACAGAGACCGGATGCTTAACTCTGAAACAAAACATGAAAATGTATATTTGATTTTTGATGTTGATTTAACTGAAGGCAAATATTTAAATACATATGCATACAATCAAATCGGATTAAATAAATTAAATATAAATACAAATACAAGCAAATAAACAGACTGACAGTCAGCCAACAAACACATATGCATTCGCAGGAAGAAAAACAGACATGCACAGAGCTATGGATTTACATATACAATTGCAGAGAATCTGCTGAATTTTAACCTTCACAATTCAAAAATGCCTTAACTTATTCAGAATTGGGAAGTTTTTCCCATATCTTCTATAATCTGTAGCCATAACATTTGGCATATCCTTCCGTTACTTTATCCTGGTCACATTCACTCACATATGTCTACACAGGCATGTAAAGTCAATACCTAGATTTACATATTTTACTTTAGGTATTGTAACTGTATGAACCCGTTGCATATACTATACTTGTATCTGTGAAAGTATAAAACAAATGTAAATGAATGCGTCTTTTAAATGTGTCACACAATCATATGTAAGGAAATCACAAAAAAATGTGAAGAGTCAAATGTCCTTTTGAATTTTGAACATTTTTTGGCTTAGAATGTCATGCAGTACGCAGCATACATATGTTATGCGATTTGGAGTTTGTGATGAGAGGGTGAAGAGAAAGGAAATTATATTTTGCTAATGACTAAAACTGTAGGGGAAAATACACTATTCGAAAAAAGGGGTGATAGAGATTTTAATGCAACTGTCAGCTTTGGAAGGGATGTTGATATCTTAGCATAAAAAGGTATTCTTCTATTTTTTTTTTGAAACTCACACTTTAACGAGAATTCCTTCTTGAGTTTTTAAAATAATAAAAAAAAAAAATCGCAAAAACTCACTCATCAGAAATATTCGTAGAACTTCTTTGTGTTTTTGGTAAAAAAAAACTGCTCTGTTTTCAAACAATATAATTTTATGATTGGTTTCACAATAAACAGATATGAGCTTTATCACTGTTTGTCAGCTAGTCGTGATGGTAAACAAGAACAAAATAATGTTTTATATTTCCAGGTACAAAAAGTCTACTTCATAAACATTGAAAGTGAAAAGGTGGGAACTATAATTTTGCCATGGTGGTATTTAGTTTTCGCCTTGGCTGGCGTCTATAAAAGAAATAATTCCAGCCTAAAAAGTAAGAGAAGAGTATTGCCCGCAATTAAGTACATACTAATATGGGCTTATCAAGCGATTTAGCCACAAATGACGCTCTCGACAACTAAAAATCCTATTATAACAGACGCAACTCTAAAACAACTTGCCGAAGGGCATAGATTCCTGCATTTGAACAAAAGATAAAAATCTTCTCTGGGTTCTTTGAAAGTGTTCAAACGCATCAAAATACAGCACTGTACTGGTTGTACAGATCGACCAAAATACATTCTTTGAACGGCGCAGAGTGGGATTCTAAGTGCAAAAAGCCTATTTTTCGACTGTAAAATATTAAAAATGTAATGATGCAATTTTGTACGGAATTGTTTAGTTAAGAGAAATTCATCATTGCTTTTTTGAAAAAAATAATTTTTTATAACAAAATAATTACTTTAAAATGCTTGGGAGATGTAAAGCGCAAAACGACTAAGATTTTAATGCAACTTGAGGGCCTGTATATGCATATTTGTTGTTCGTTTAACTATTTTATGTCATGATGTTCTAAAAATATGGTATTTTGTGATTTTTTAAGAAAAAAAGACAACTGGATAGCATAGATAGTTTCGAAACTATTTAAATTAAAAAAAACCCTAGAAATTTCAGTGTTCTAAGTTTTCCTTGGATGAAAAAAAGGTTAGCTCCGGCGACCTCCATGCTCTGACTGCAATAAAATGAAGGGAGGGAGTATACATATTATTGCGATTTACAGAAAAAATCCTTATAATATTTTATACTGCTGAACAAAGTTATAAATTTTATGAAAAAAGTCACAATAAGGCGTCAACCTTGTAAACAACATTTGGAATTAGATGATATTGTAAAAGAAATGATAGATGAATAAGTAAATAAGTTTCCTTACACATGTAACTAATTATTTTATTTTAGGCAATCCTACTAAATATTTTTACAGAAAATAAGTCAGGCGGGTAGTGGGTGAAATGGTTATTTTTTCTGAGTAATATAGGCGATGGGCGTGGCCGATTTGGATGAAATTTTCCAAAATTTTTGTTTCCGTAGTACAGATGATCCATGCCAAGTTACAAGAATTTCTACCTAACAGAAAAAAATGTATACGAAAATTTCATTTTTAGTTGTATGGGCGGTGGCCGATGGGCGTAGTCGATTTGGATGAAACTTTATATTTTTGTTACTCTACGTCATAAAACGCTCTATGCCGAATTTCAAGACTCTACGACAACTCCTTATATTTATTGCACATAAATGTGCTCGATGTGCTGACGAATATTTCGTGTAGTTCGGCGATTGATAAGTCTATCAATCTTTCTTTTCTAGCTAACGTTCGCTATCATCAGTAAGTAGGTCGTTTTTAGTGAAACTAGAAATAGAGTGTGAATAAGCCAACAGAATGCGAAAGTTTCTTTCATATCTACGAAATGCAGGGCAAATTTGTGTTTAAGCTAATCTTAGACACCTTTTTGGTATCTTTTCTAGTAAATTATTTAAAAGCCTCAAATAATTAACATTTAAATCGTAGCTTATAGTATTTGAAGGTGTAGTGTGGAACATGCTGTGGGAACATGCTGCTAAAATGTGTTGTAAGTCAAATCTTTATCTATCTATGCAAAGATATAAATATGCAAAGATATAATTTTTATATTTTGTACGATATATGGAATACTATATTGTACTGTTTACAAAAAAAAAAAAAGAATATGTTTTCAGAAACTGTTAGTCGTATGAGTGATTTTGAACAAATGTGTAAATGCAAATAAATCATACGCACAAGAACGTATAAGTGCTTTTAACAAATATGTAAATGTAAATAAATCATACGCAAAAGAGTTTATTTCATACAAAGTCTAAGTAGCTTAGATACATTTGTACCTGTTGTACACATGAATATGAAGTTGTGTTTGTTTTCACATAAAATATTTTCTTAATTAAATTTCTTGTTGATGTTGTTGTTTGGATTTTCATCCATATTAGTTATTTATTTGAAGAATTTTTTATTTTCTTCACAAATGAAAAGGTTTTTTTTTCAATTTAATCTTATTTCGCCGAAACAGAAACATATGTGTGAACCAACGCTTCCAATCACTAATGACGGCATACAAACAAAAATTTGCATCACTACTTCTCATGTTTACCCTCTTCTTGTGCAATATAAATCTGTGTATGTTCTCTAATACACTCACGAATTCTATTGATGTTTTCGTTTGTATTGATATTTACGTCTTCATATAATAGATAGCTAGAATTCAAAAGTGCCAGCAAGGATAGCATTCGAAAAGGACTACATATCCACCGCACTCGCACAGTGTGGTTGCCATCCACTTACGCATTCGTCCGCCCATTCAGCTTAGCCTGTGAAAGCAGTTTTGTTGAGGATTTTATAAAAGCTATTGCTATAAGGTTCTTCGCCTACTCCGTTGATGTTTTCCATATCACATTTGATTCGGATTTTAGTAATGGTTTCTAGTTTATCATTTGGCACTTTAACTCCCATATCCGCTTAAACTCGTACAGCATTGGTTGGTAGGTGGGAGGATATCTTCAGTATATGAATAAACTTGTGCCAAACGAGAATGGAGAATCAGAGATACATGTGAGACATCGAATATCAAGTACAAGTATAGATATATAAATGGAGGAAAGTTAGGATTTTGTGGTGAACTTAATTTGGTTATGCTGAATCTGCTGTAATTATAGTTCTTTTTTCAAAATAGGGGTGATTCCCCAGAAATTTTCAATGTTGTCTTTGAAAAAGGGAACTGATATTTAATAGTTATGATTAAAGACAAAGTAGCTTTAAATATTATAAAAACAACTTCAAATACTGTAGCAATATTTAGTGAAACGAGTGCAGTGCAATCCGTTTCATGTTAATTTATTATTTTAGAAACCATATCTGAATTGTCACCAATTAACGAACGTAGTTTCATTATACACTTTTCTACACTGAACGGACAAATACACTTTTCTACACTGCGATAAATGTTGCCATTTATTCTTATTTAGCTTATAAATATTTATGATTTATAAAATCATAGGCTGAATTTGATGTAATTAACCGGTTTTTTAGTCAGAGCTTTTGTTTCAGAAATTTTTAATTTTGCCTTTGAATACTGAATCGTCAATTTGTTCATTTTTGTAACTTATTATTTTCATCCTAATTATTCCCATTTCATATGCATTTTTTACAAAATAATTTATAACTCTAACATATTAAAGTTAATAACATATTGTTCAATAAGTCCCACATAGATGTCGCCTCTAGCGAAAAAATTGGCATTCTATTTTTAATAGCATAAAATGACGCCTGTCAATATTTCATGTCTTTTTTTAATTTAACGTTAACTAAACATTGATATTTGATGGGGTAAATGCCGTCCGAACTTAGTAATAGCTTGAAAAGTGCAACAATAACTCTTCTTCGTCAAAAGCAACCATTTGGCTAAGGTTTATTGGTTTTAAACGTGGTCGTACGGTCGCCAATGAAAATGTTAGAATGTAGTGGTTATATTAAAACCCATAAAAAATAATCCTAAAATTATTCTCGATTATCGAAAAGTCACACTTTAGGGATATCAAAATGAGGTGCGTTCATTACTTTGCCAATTTTTCTACAAGAAAAATAGTTTCCAATAGATGTGGTGTTTGAAAACTGTGAAACGAAGTACGAAAACATCACTGATTGGTAGTGCTGTTTGCCCTAAAAGAGATTTTCTTCATATGGGTCAACCATTACACACTCGAATTGATTCTGAAATCCACCGAGTGTAAAGGAACTTTTGAAAACAGTTCAAAGCTACTGAAAATGTAACAGTCGACTGGTTAGTTTGGGGACTCCGTATTTTGAGATGCTGTCTGAATCCTAATCATCGATTGTCTCAGTAAAGGAAAAACACTGGTATCAAGAAAGAACCTTCTCAAGTGACGAAGAAAAAGTGCCCTTTTGAAGCTCGAAGTGTTGCTTGGTCCACGATGGTAGCCACCCTTGGCCCCCAGCGACTTTTATGTAGACAAATCTCATAAGAATTGCTCAAGGAAAGGTTTGAACGAACTACGGAAACCCAATTGAGGGCTTTGCATATCTTTCTATAAAAAAATAAAACTGAATTTAATATATATATATATATATATATATATAAAATATATTATAGAACGATGTGTTAATGTAATAGAAATCGTTTAGTGAAATAATTCTAGCGGTACCCCTCGCTATTCTATTCTACAAATTGTTACTAATGATTGGCATAAAATTCTTAACACTTGGTATAGAAATTGTTATCTATTCTTCGCCGTTTGCAAAAAAATCCAATCGCTTTGGGCTTCTGGCTTACTTCTCAAATTCATAACAGCATTTTTTGGGACTATCCCAAAAAAAAAAACGAAATTTTCCAAAACAGATGGTTGATTTTTGTTCATTGAGAAAAGTATTTGCCATTAAATTGCTAGCACAGTCCACTCAGCAGTTGTTTAAAAGTATATGTTTTTCTCAATTTCAGGTATTTTATGAACGTCACTGCAGAGGGATATTAAATCTCCTATCACTAAAAAGTTATAGATGCCAGCGCTTAGAAATCGTTATAAACGAGTAGAAGCACCAAAAGTTCATTGTTCCGGGTACTTGAGGAGGCTGCAGTAACGTCTTGCAATTTCTCCAGTGGTGTTTATATGTCAAGCGTACGCAACATATGACTTTTGTTGAATTTGGTACAAGTCATGCTTAGTACAGTTTTCCTCATAGTCGTTTTGGAAAGGATATTGAAGAAAACGCACGATATATTGTCTCCATGTTAAAGGCTAATTTTGCATAAAATAACTCTAGAATTTTTGAAAATCTTTACTAAAGACTTCATGTAGATCAGTATTTTCCCACTATGTGGCATAAGCTTGGCAAAAAAAACCATTACTCGCCAGTGCTTACGTTGCATCGATATCCAATCAGTTGTACATATGCAAGGTTGAGACAAATCGTGTATTGGAGCTGATGCATGCTCATTATTAGCTCACCGAAATAGGCAATTTCGCTATGAAAAGACTTGTTTTTTCATTTCAATTAAATTCTTTAAATTGTTGTTTTTATAAACAGCTAATCGCCATCTCTATTTAAATACCACCAGATGGATATCCAATGACATAGCCTGTGGACGAGTAGACAAATACGTTTTTTTCCTCTCCTTATCATACTACCTCCACTATGCTATTTGTAAATGCATTTGCTTTCAATTCTTCGTTTTGAAATTGGTTTCATTCCAAACAAACAAATTGAACTTTACCTTCATTGATGACATCTGAGCAGACCAGGTATGATATCAATGAGATGAACGAAAAAAAATCGAATGGAAATGGAATCAAACATAAAGAATTTCCTTTTCAATGCCCTAACAATGAAATTGATTATTTGCCGTCAAAGAGAATTCTTTTCTTCCATATTCTGATCATGTTAAATACAGGCCGAATGCATGGTATTGAAATAAAAATAGAACAATTAATTCGTTTGAAGAGAAATCAATCCAATTGAAGGACACTACAGAATAGCATCGTAGGCAGACCTAAGTAGAAAATTGGCACTTGAAGAAATAATTCTATCTGAACTGGACACCATAAATATCTAGTATACTTTATCAGAGAGAGTTTGCATATATCATTGTAGGAATAGGAAGTCTTTGAGTAAATGGACTGGCGCACAGTAAGTAATTTATCGGATTATCACGTAGTAGCAAAGGATCTTAAGGGATTGGCATGGTGATAAGATATGGGCCTGCCAGTTAAAAAGGACATTGTCTGGATGAGGACAATTAACACACAGCAAGTATGTGGAGACATGTCACAGGATTGATCTAAAAGAATGTATCAATATAATGGCAGGAAGACACAAGTCTCGAACTAATTTCTATGAAATCAATCAAGCAAAAACCGATTCGCTTAAAAAAAAAAAAATGTCATGTTTATAGGAAATAGACCTGCCAGTTTAACATGCAGGTTATTGAGATATATAGTAGGCGCATTTGGTGAAAAAGAAAGTGTTATTTCATCAAGACAATTCTCCAGTTCACAATTGCGCACATCCAAAATGAGTGAATTAAAGTTCGAGTAGTTCCATCACGCACCTTATTTGCCAGATTGATTTTCCTCGGACTATTTTCTGTTTCCAAACTTGAATAAACGGCTCGAGAGTAAAAGACTTGTCAACAATGAAAAGGTGAAGTCTGCGGTTGGCGACTATTTTAAGGAGTTTGATAGTTTTTGCTATAAACATGATATAGAAGTTATTGAATATCACTAGAAAAAGTGTATCGAGCTACAGGGAGATTGGGGTTGAAAATTAAAGATAATTTTTCCAACTTTCTTGTGTCTTCTTTGTTAGATCGGCTAGTTTTGGGATGGCTCATATGTTTTAATAATTTTAATAATTACGATTTATACTCAGATGTATTTCGTATGAATAAAATATGAATATATAAAACAAAAATATATAATATTTATGTATAATATAACATATAAATATATCATACAGGGTGGCGCAATAGAACGTGCATATTGCATCATCTTTTTTTGCGGGGTAGAAAAGGCGCGGGCGGGGTGGGGCGCCTACATCGTTGAGTTGGCGGGTTCATGGAGTTTTAGTCGCTATGAATCACTTCTACGGGAAGCGTCGCGCATTTTGCGTGCGCGCATTTTACGAGAACTCTCGTTCATATATTGCTACTAGGCGACTATGTTGTGCTGAATATGGACTACGGCGAATTAGTCAAGCTCCGAGTGCTAATTTAATTAAAATATGGGTAAAGCATTTTGAAGAGACTGGTTCAACATTTAAACCACAAGCAAATGGTCGCCCAAGAACATCTCGGACCGAAGACAATGTTGAGAGAGTTATGGAGTCAGTACGAGAAAATCCACAAATGTCGACTCGCAAGAGATCGTCTGTCTTACAATTATCGCGTCGAAGTTTGCAACGAATTTTAACATTGGATCTTAAACTGCACCCATATAAGCTGCAATTAACACAAGAATTGAAAGAGTCCGACTTCATAGCAAGGCTCGCATTTGCTAATTAAATGCTTAATCGATTTTCCAATTTTGACAATATCCTTTTCTCTGACGAGGCTCATTACCTTATGAATGGGTTCGTAAACCGTCAAAATTGTCGTTACTGGAACAGTGAAAATCCCAAAATCAAACACCAGAAACCATTGCATAGTCCTAAAGTGACAGTATGGGCAGCAATCTCTGGCAGAGGAATAACTGGTCCTTTTTTCTTCGAAAATACGCGGGGCCAAAACGTCACGGTTAATACGGAACGCTATGTTGAGATGTTGGACGGATTTTTGGCTCCAGAAATTGAAAGTGCAAGAATAGTGAATTCCAGAACTTAGTTCCAACAAGATGGAGCTATCTGTCACACATCAAACGACTCCATGGCGGTGGTGAAGCAGATGTTTCCTGTGACAGTATGGGCAGCAATTTCTGGCAGAGAAATAATTGGTCCTTTTTTCTTCGAAAATACGCGGGGCCAAAACGTCACGGATTTTTGGCTCCAGAAATTGAAAGTTCAAGAATAGTGAATTCCAGAACTTGGTTCCAACAAGATGGAGCTACCTGTCACACATCAAACGACTCCATGGCGGTGGTGAAGCAGATGTTTCCTGGCAGACTGATTTCGAAAAGAGGTGATATCCCATGGCCCCCACTCCAGACGCCTCTTGACTTTTTTTATGGGGATACCTCAAACACAAAGTCTACAGTAATAATCCAAGAAACATCGTTCATCGTTCCGTGGTGAAATGGCAGTCGTTACACCAGTATTACTGAAGAAAGTTTTCAATACTTGTCGTTTGCGGTTAGGGGAGTGCCATCGTAAAAAGGGTCACCATTTAGATGATGTTAGTTTTAAAAAATAAACTCCATTTATTACTCTACAATGTCTTAGATTTATTTTAATCATACCTTTCGTATTTATTTTATAAATATGCACGTTCTATTGCTCCACCTTGTATAATACAAGACAATAATTAATAACAACAATAACACTAATTAGTATAAGTTTAATAGTTAATTATTATTATTGTTCATACGCCTTAGGACACACCGATAATATTTATTGATAATATTATACACGCCAAATTATTTATTACTCATACGCTTTTGAGGACACCAGTCACACAAGTCTTTAGCGCACTTTATTTGAAAGATGTCATACATCATGGAATATTTTAGCCGATTTTATATCAACAACCCATCAAAATTCCTTTAAACTTTCGTTTCATCTACAAATGTAAGGAATAAAACATGTGTGAAGGCTCTGTCATTTCCTTTATATATCACTCTGTGAACTTTGCGTTCTTTGCCTGTTGACACATCAAACTTTCGTCTATATTTTTATATTTTTATTATTCTCCGGCAATCCTGTACGCTATAAGTTTAAGCTAAATTACATGAACGAACCCCCTTTCGTGAACCCCATTAACATTGGCATTGCTAAATTTATTGTAAATCCCTAACTTTTATGGGGAATTTCTGCATTCGTCATTATCACAAAGCAAAATCGAAATTGTATACATTTCCTTGGAAATAATTTAATCTACAAAGATATGCGATGTAGCGCAATAAAGAGATCACATAAAAAAAGAACACTTCTTTTACTCACCTCAATAATAAAGGCTATACGGAAGCTTGACACTTTTTCAAATGGCATTTTTCTAAGCCGTCTAAAGAAATGTAAAATTTAAGCCTCCTTAACATATTTGTGATAAAAGGATTCATACATTTTTTTTGTTATATGGGAGAAGAAACAGCAAATGGCAAGGAGAAATCATTACTATAGAACTGGTTGATAGCAAAGGAGTTTTATCATGAACACTGATGGCATGAATAAGTTTATTGTGGTGGAAGAAACAACAATCCCAATACCGCCATCCGCCTGTCATTTCTTTGGCATTTCAATAAAATTTTATATGCCGCCATAACTTAAGCACACAATATTCTCCAATTTTTTCTCATTTTTTTATTGAACGCATAGAGTTCCTTTCGTGTCATTTCCTTCCCCTGCCTTCCGTTCTTCCTTAAGGTATTTTTATTATAATTTTTCTTCATATTCACATACCCACATATGTATTTATGCATATTTCGTTTTCTAAATCTGAATGTCCAATTGTGGTGCATGAATGAAAGTTTTAAAGGTTTGCCTGGGAATGGCACAAAAAATGTATGGGAATCATTGGAATATGCATGAATGTTTACATGAGCAAGGGATTGCTTCTAAATCGGATTGCTGACATGGAGTAATAAAGAGGTCCTTTTTGGAATGGATGTATAGAAGGACAATTCAATCAATTTACATATAATTTATTGAAGTACTTAATTGAAATGCATATAGAAAATAGCCCAACCATTGAATTAACAAAGAAAACCTGAAATATACGAGTATACTGGCAATGGGAAACCATTTTAGGGGATATCGGAAACAGTCACTTTTAAGTAATATCTTTGAACTTGAACTCATTTGTCCTTTTTCGCTATCCCCTATAGGAAATTTCTTCGTTAGCTTTATGTTATATTGGATAATGTGGATAATTTTGCTTTGCAAACGTCGTATGTGATGGAAGAAAATTAATAGCCATTTTGATTAGATGCTTTTAGTTTATATTATGGTGGTAGTATGAAAATATGGTAGTTATTGTGGATCTTCGAAACAACTGACTTCGCTGACATGATCTATACCGGAGATTTGTAACGAATGATTTTGGCTTTTGTGTGAAAAATTCTTTTACAATCGTCTATTTGAATACAATATGATGTACAGGATGTCAAATTTACTACTTCGGTTGCGAAAATGTTTCCCTTGCGTGTATGTCGTTTTAAAAATTTAAATTTTAACTCGATTTTTATACCCTTAACTTTCAATCTTCTACCGAAGGAAGGAAGATATATAGCATTTGAAAGGGTACACATATGACATTCAGAAGTAAGCGTTTAAAGTATCAAATATCTTTGGACCAAATGTACGATTATTTCGATCGATTAAGCGGTATTCGTCTGTCTGGTTGTCTGGCAAGTACACAGGATAACTGCCGCAAGTTTTTATTAAAGTTCTACAGTCAGAAATTGTAAATGGTCTGCATCGATCATATCGACTTCTGGTAACTTTAATACAAATTGGTCAATATTCCGAAATGTAAATTTTTTCCAGTAATTCCTAATTTTTCAAACATATCGACTTCTGGTCACTTCAATACAAATTGATCGATATTCCGAAATTTAAATGTTTGCCAGTAATTCCTAATTTTTTAAACATATCGACTTCTGGTAACTTCAATACAAATTGATCGATATTCCAAAATTTAAATTTTTACCAGTAATTCCTAATTTTTTAAATGTATCGACTCCTGGTAACTTCAATACAAATTGGTTAATATTCCGAAATTTAAATTTTTACCAGTAATTCCTAATTTTTCAAACATATCGACTTCTGGTAACTTCAA
>JAHXMU010023951.1:0-15883 GCA_019455685.1 Philornis downsi | reverse complement strand
GCAGGGCTAAGCTTGTTTATTACACCACTCCAAAGTTATATTTGTTAACACTAACAGAGTGTCCCTAACGAGTAGTCTTTTTACATAACATAGCTTTGTCCATCAGATCAATTTTACCGACTCCTTCTCAATTCTTGAGAAGGCTTCAATAGTGTTCGGCTTGTCCACATAGACTAACGACTTGACACAACCCCACAAGAAATAATCAAGAGGCGTTAAATCACAAGATCTTGGGGGCCAACTCACAGAGCCAAATCGAGAGATAAGCTGCTCACCAAATTCATCCCTCAACATATCCATTGTTTCACGAGCAGGACGGTGCAACATCATTCTGATGAAACCATATGTCAACCAAGTTCAACTCAGCCAATTGGGGCAAAAAAATTCCTAGTGGTTGAGTAACACATCGCTGAGAACGGCGACGAATTGACATTTCACGATCGTCATTAACACCGGTCGCTACGGCTACAACATTTTCTTCGGTACGCACTCTATGCATGCGAGTCGATGGTTTTATGTCCAACTAAGTAAATTTGGTGTGAAATTTGAAGATAACAGCACGAATTGTTGATTTAGCAGGTCGATTATGACGACCATAAAATGGTCGTATCAAACGACGCACATTTGTCACAGAGCACGCATTTTGATAATAACTTTGAACGATTTGCAATCGTTGCTCGTTTTTTAATCTTTCCCTGATGAAATGGCAGAGTATACTGTACTCTTTTCACTTTGACAAATGACGTTTGGACGTCATTACCAACCAGTGCTATCAATGTGACGAACTTAAATCTTAAAAAATCACCCTATATAAGAGAGACTTAATGGAATTATCTTCAAAATGGCTACAAATTATCGAACAAAACGGCGAATACCTGATCTAAATTAGAGTATTCCAAATATGCTAAATAAAGCCTTTAATGTCATGCAAAAATAATGAATTTCTTCTTACTACACCTTAATTATATCTGTGGTCACAACCTGTAACAGCCTAACTCGAGTTAGGACACAATTGAGTTATCAGCATCATCGTATTCAGCGTATCTAAAATTATTTGCTCTAGATTTTTCATGTTTGTATCTCTTCTAGGAAGGCAATTAATCCTAAAAAACCTAATAGCTTAAGCTATTTTTCTAAATGACCGTTTTGGCATAACTGCCTAAGTCAATTTAGGATTACAACAAATATAAACATTATTTTTTCATCATTGCCTAAATCAACTTAAGTTTAAACTTTATGAATTCTTATATAGGAATAACAACCTAATTCAACATGAAAGATCGAATCTGAAATATTTTGACATAAAATAATAATTTATGTCAATTTAGGCGCACTTAAAGTTTTTTATTTAATCTGGAAAAATAGCCTAACTCAACTTGAACTTTTTGACTTTCTTCCGTTCAACAATTCATAAGAGCCTAAGTGTCTTTTTCGACAATATCTTTTGACTGCGAGAATAAACAACTATTTTTTGTTAACAACTAAGTAACGAAATTCGTTTCCTTGGAATCTGTAGCAAAGTTTTACAAAAAACATCTTCTCCTGATTTTCAGTGAAGATTCAAAACTTTAAACTCCTGTACTGAAAATATTGGAAAACAGACTTAGGCTGTTATGGGTTGTGACCACAGATATCACATTAACTCTTGTTCAAGGGGTAATGCGTAAGTTAAATAGTAATGGGGAAACTAATATGAAATACTTGTTATTTGACATAAATAAAAAAGTTTATTAGAAACCAACCAACCAATTTGTTGGATGAAAAAAAAAACGTGCAAACTTCTTTCTTCTCCTACAGCGAAATATAAATAATCCCACTTGGTATTGTATAAGTACGTGCATAAACTCTCAGAGAGTTAAAGTTCCCCATTAATTTGCGAATTTGTTTACGAATCCACCAACAGACCACAAACGTTTGCTTTAATGTCCCATAAAGACAAAGAGTGGAACAACAGCCAGTTAGTTGTCTGCGGTTGGACGAAATGTTCAAATGCAAATAAACCAACTCAGGCAATGATGTACTCTTGCCTGTCAAGGAATATTGGTTACATATGGCATTTGTAGTCGGAGTAAGAGTTACTCATCTGCGGGAAATTGACCGTAATTGCTGCGGATCATAAATCAAATATTCGTCACAGCTGCTGACTCATAAGTAATGAGCTCAAGAGTCAGCAGCAACGACTCCTTTCCGTAGTCTGCCCATTACTAATATGTTTTGATTCCACGCTCTTAGAAATTTTCATAGTTATTTAAGAATTTTTTTGTTTTTCCGAATTGAAATTTTCCAAATAAAAGCCAAACAAAACGTTTCAAAAACTGTATCCGAATTAAAATTCTTTGTAGTTTCGTTCCCGACACGTGAACAAGAACGTAATCTACCTATAAATTCGACACAATTTTATCATAATTGCCTAGTTTTGTCCTCCGACTTCGATGCCAGCTATTCTGTATAGTACAACAGTCGTAAAAGATAGTTGATTAGTCAGTGTTGAGGTTCTTTGTGGATAATTTGTCAAAATGTTCATACTAAGCATGCTAGACATAGGATAAAATCTGATTAAACTCATCGAATTTATCTGGCAGCGTTGTAGTCTTCTTAATTTCACGAGTTAATATTTGTATAAGTGGCTTATACAGCCAAGAAATATACACACATATAAAAAACAAAACAGATATTTCAGCCAGTTGGACTGGCTTATATATTGCTTCACTCAACATCCTTTTGCGTTAATACGAAAGTGTCCTGTTGCCAGGCACTTATTGTGAATTAAAACACAATAAAAGAAGCAACATTATAACTTTCCTCCTAACTTCACAATTTTCCTTTAAATTTCCGTTTGGAAATTATAAATTCATCCCTGTTTTTTTACCAAAACGACCAATTTGCATGTTTGTTTGGTACTACAAGGGCCGTGGCAATGTGGCCATTTTTCTTTCGCAGAACTAAATTTGCTAAATCCATGATATGTGCTAAGTTGTACTGAATTTAGTGCAATTGAATGAAAGATATGATTCCAAGAACATACGGGTTAAATTAGTTCATTTGTAAGAGAGTTACTAGAGAACTGGCTTTTTAAAATTTTACCAAGTATAATAATGCAATATATTCATAAAAATTTAAGTAAGTAATTTAAGTAAGAAATTTCAAGCAACTGCAGTCCACAAAGTAGGAATTACAAAGGAAAAATTAAGTTTACATAAATCGATCATATTGCATGGGAGGTACCGAAGGAGTCAAGGCAATGCCACCCATTTTCAGTTTACAAAATTTAACGCACAATATTTGTAAAATTTGACACAATTCAGTAGATCTGTTTAAAATACAGGGTGGCGCACCAATTATGCTACAATAAGAAATTCAAATAACTGTTTTTTTGTTATCAGTATATTTTATTTATTTTTTTTTTTATTGTATTGAAAATTCAATTTTAATTTATATAACTAATTGGTTTTGGAGATGATGGATAAATGACCTCCATGCTCATCTGCGCATATGCGACACCTGATCAGAAAATTACTCATTGCAGGATCGCCTCAATTATTATCTTAATGGACAGCTTCAATTAAATCAAATTCCTTGGTTGCTTGACATAGCCCCATAAAAAAACTCTGGTGCAGTCGATCAGGTGACCTTGGGGACTAGCGGAAACTGTAGTTTCTAATGTTGATATGTTCGGGAAAATTATTCATTGCAGGTTCGCCTCAATTATTATTTTAATGGACTGCTTCAATTAAATCAAACTCCTTGGTTTTGTTTTGTACGCCTCTTGCTTGACAGAGCCCCATAAAAAAACTCTGGTGCAGTCGATCAGGTGACCATGGTGACCTTAATAAACTGCTTCAATTAAATCTAATTCTTTGATTTCGTTTTGTACGCCTCTTGCTTGGCATAGACCCACAAAAAAAAAAACTCTGGTGCAGTCGGTCAGGTGACCTTGGAGGCTAGCGGAAAGTGTAGTTTCTACTATTGATTTATTCGGGAAAATTATTCATTGCAGAATCGCCTCAATTATTATTTTAATGGCCAGCTTCAATTAAATCAAATTCCTTGGTTTCGTTTTGTACGCCTCTTGCTTGACATAGCCCCATGAAAAAACTCTGGTGCAGTCGTTTAGGTGACCTTGGGGGCTAGCGGAAAGTGGAGTTTCTAGTATTAATTTGTTTCGGGAATTTTTGTTGGAACTCCGCCATAACCGGTCTGGTCGTGTGTGCAGTTGCTCCATCTAGCTGGAAACAAATGCTGTTGAAACGGAAACATCTTCAGCACAGTTCTCTCCCTAAACCTCTTTAAATAACGGTCCCCATTGACAGTTACTATTGCAACGTTTTCTTCAAAGACTCACAGTGACACAGTGACTCTTTCTGGGTGCAGCTTTTTCACTCCATATACGGAAATTTTGCTTGTTTATATTGTCGTTTAGATCAAAATGGGCCTCATCCGACATAAACAAGCAATTTATCAAGTTATTGTCTTCTTCTGCCATTTCAATTTTTTTTTTTGCAAAAATCCGGAGCTTATAATTTGGACTTTGTATGGAAACAAATTTTAGTTATCATGAATTATCCGCTATAACGGCCGTCTGCTAACTCCAATTTGCGCCGATAGGTTTCGAGTTGAAACGTTTGGATCTATTAGCCTGAATTAAAGAAGCTTCAGCCGCGATTGTGCACTGAGCCCCCCTACCATAGGGATCCCGATGGTACGGTCTTCGTGCGATGCTTCCAGATTCAGCAAACATGTTTACCCACTTTATAATGGTCTATCTACGCGGGGGAGTGCCGCAAAATTCCCTTTGGACGGAAATCAAGAACTACAAGCATGGTACCGCTGCACTATCCAAACACTCTTCGATATCCCAAACATTCAATTTAACAAATCCAAATAGTAACCAGCCTAATAAAAAAAGAAAAATTAACCGATTACTCACTCAGAAAAAATGTTATTATATTTTTTGAATGAAATATTAGTTTTAACCGATAAAGTAAAAATCGCCGAAATGAAAAAATCACCAACATCAGATGTGAATATACATTAAGATAATTGCACACTTTGACGCTTCATTTCTGAGACTATACCGCATTTTGATTTTAGCGCTTCTTTTTTTAGCTTTTTTTAGAATTTTTTTTTTCATGTTTTTCTCCCAAAACTCATGTCTTCAGTTAGCACAAATCTCCAGAAAATAGCGACATTCTGATTGGCTTTGCTGTGAGATCAATTAGCGTTAGTGTCCTTGCTAGGGTAAAACCCAATGTCCAAAAACAACTGAAAAATCTCAAATTTTTTTTTCAAATTTGTATTTCTCAACATTTTTAGTTTTATAAAATTTCCGAATAAATTAAACAAAATGTTTTTAAAAGTAGAAGCAGCACATTTAATATACTTTTGAAAACTAACTCTTTAAATTTTTTCAAACTTTTTTATGTAAAACTGAGTTTTACATATTGGGCTGCTCAGAATGCATTTTGCAAATGACCTAAAATGTACTAAACACGTCTAAAATGCTTTTTAGCTTGGAAAAATATTACAAAAAAGTATAACACTAATTGACTCTGATATAGCTAAAAAGAAATTATGATTTGTATACCAACCTATGATGGGTTTGCTTATAAAAAACACAAAACGTATTCCATGACATCTCATGAATCGAACAGGAGAGAGCTTCTCACATTCGGTAAGCTTACACACATTTTATTTTTAGGCTCACTCTACGGGACCAATAGTTTAACGACGTTTCCGAATGCCACAGTTTGAGAAGCATTTAAAAGACTTGCTTATTACTCGATTACTCGAAGTGTTCGTCAGATGAAATGAGGTAACCGTCGCCCAAATTATGATAAGCCGCTGTATCGGCGGTTGAACCTGCGATCATACGAACGATGGTCGCATGTACTAACTATCGCGGCACGGCTGTTGTTTATAGCAGTAGACTTTCATCTTAATTTCCATTCTTCCTAGAACTCTATGTCGATCTAATATCAAGTCTGTACAGAGAGCTCGCATAATTTATGCTTGAGCCTGATATTTGCCAAAAAAAAACATAGTCATGGGCAGATTAAGCTTGAATTTAGGTAGCAAAAAACGTTACCATACAAGGACTAATCATAGCTTTATAAAAAAACGGGAATTTTTCAGAAGTTCTTCGAGAATTTTTCCATTAATTCGTTAACTGAAAGCTGTATAGAAGATATATAGAAGTGGTGTTATATAGACACTAGAAAAAACTATCCACCCTAACCATAGGCGTGACTTTTACAAAATACTAAATGGCACTCACTTCCACCGCAAAAATGAGCTGAGTCGATAAACAATATAAGATAAGGGGGCGTCTCTGAAACGACCTGATATATGGCTGTGAGTAGTTGCAACTTCCTCTACATGCCATAGATTAAGACCTAATTAATGGTATACTCGTAAGTTGGTTGCAAGTATAACGTTATCCATTTTTCGGTTTCAAAAGTAAAATTAAATAAAACACACATAAAGCCATGATTTGGATGAAACTTTTATTTCATTATAATGCTTAAACGTTGCCATTATGTAACACTTAAATGACCGCTTCTGGATTGGTAGCAGCAGTGGACCCTTTTGAAGTTCCTCCAGCGTCATTTTTCAATGTCAACGACACCTCCAGACCTTAATGCGCACCAAACAGTTACTTTTCCGGATGCAGTGGCCGTTCCACAATCACTTTCGGGTTCTTCGAGCCTCATAGGCGACAATTTTGCTTGTTGACGTAACCACCGAGTATGAAATGAGCTTCATTGCTAAAGAAAATTTTGCTCGATTGAAAGCCGACGTTTGAATCACCACTTTTGTAGTAAGTTTTTGCTAATTTTATGCATTTTTCGACTGTTAAACGACTCATATTCGTAAATGGCAAACCTTTCACTAAATAGATAACACTTCAGGTGACAGGTATTTAACAGCTGACAGCCTTGCCAGATCGGATAACAATGTACATGGCACAAACGCGGCACCCGTTTCCTTCGTTATATTTATCTTTGGCAATTACGGTCACTTAATTGCAATATTGATCGGTAGGACAGTGGGTAGGGTATCCCCATATGTCGCTACGAAGATTTTCCTTCCTATTTATTGTGTTTTTCACTCTACGCATTGCAATTCTCTCTGTAGAATCCAATCATGGGAGATGTAGGTATTTTGTGTTTGTTTTTTGTTTTTGTTTTCTGTTTTTATTATGAACGTTTACTTTCGAAATCAGTGAAATGGAAAATACAACGGAAAATAAAAGTGAATTGCGAATAAATAAACTTTGGTACGAACGAATGCTATTATAAATCGTTGAATCATTTTTGAAGCGAATAAAGTACTCACTCGCATTTTGCTGCTGCTTTGCTGAGCTGTGCTGTGCTGTGTTGTGCTGTGTGTTATTCAAAACGAACCGCAACAGCGCTAAAGGCTGATGTTGCAACAAAATGCCACAATTTGATGCGAACAAGCGAACGTTCCTACAAATTTTGCTAGGTACTCGTAGCGTACAATTGTGTGTAGATCTCTAAAGAAATAAAAACAAAAACAAAAAAAAAACAACAAATGCAACCTAAATTAATCGTAAATACCAGAGTGAATAACGCAAATGTTATATGAAAGAGTCACATGCATTTTAAATAGCGGCAGCCGACGAAAACAAAGTACGTCGAATGTATAGAATTTCATGGCAATTTGTGTGTGAAATTATTCACAGTCCATCGCAAAGTCAGATGCCTCAATTGTGGTAGTCATCTTAGTAAATGAGGTATCGGCAAAAATAAACTTTATCCAGCGATGTGGCAAAAAATTATACCAACCGCATTTAAATTCCACCCCCCAAAAACAAAAAACCAAGACCGAAGTTAGGGCAAAATATATAGAAGATAAAAGAAATCACTTTAATATCAATATTTTGGGAAATATTTCAAAGATCTATAGTTGACACAAAAAGTCGAATTTTCGACATTTTCAAATACATGAAATATCGCTTTTTCGACTCTTTTCGATTCATAAAGGGTGGCGCATAAGTAACGTTAAGATTTATTCAATGTAAAGGGTGTCCCAACAAGAATGCAAAATTTAAATTTAAAAAAAAAAAGACACAGATATTGTTTCTCTGGCTGTATGACATGTGGCGCCGTCTTATTGAAGCCACATGCCCTCCACATTCATTTCTTCAATTCTAGACACGAAAAAACTGGTTATCATTTCACGATACCACCGAACACCATTGACTGTTTGCGCTTGACATGCCTCATTTTCATAGAAAAAAGGTCCAATGATTCCTCCAGCCCAAAATCCACACCACACAGTGACACGTTGAGGATGCATTTGCTTCTCGTGAATCACTCGAGGATTTTCCTCACCCCAAATGCGACAATTCTGTCTATTGACGAAGTCATCAAGATGGAAATGGGCCTCGTCACTGATGATGATTTTATTGGCAAAATCAACATTTTCATGTTGTCTCTCCAATACCCAATTAACGAACTCCCTTCGCTGTCCATGGTCAGCCGGTTTCAGTTCCTGAGTCAATTGAACTTTGTATGCATGAAGATGCAAATCTTTCGCCAAAATTCGCTGCATACTGGATTTGGAGACACCAATTTGCTGAGCTCGGAGTCGAATTGAGGTGGATGGAGTTTGAGCGACATCATCACGTACAGCTGCGACATTTTCGGTCGATCGACCTGGTCGAAGGCGCGTTGTTGGCTTTACATCACTAACAGACCCAGTTTTGGCAAATTTATCCATTAATCTCTTTATAGTTGTCTCTTTTGGAGCATTATTGTGACCCCAAATTGATCGCAATTTGCGAAACTGTAACCGCAAAACTTTCACCATTTTGGTAAAACAATTTCACAATGAAAATGCGTTGTTCATTCGTGTAGCGTTCCATTTTTACTAACCTCGTACCTTCTACTAGTAAACAATAAAAATTGTTCAAATGTCAAACAATGACACATCGAATGGCGCCAAATTTAAATCTTGCGTTCTTGTTGGAACACCCTTTATAACTTTTTTCTTTTTGCTTTTATTTAACGTTGGCATTTATTAAAATTTAAAACATAGTTTGGAAATATGTTCACTTTATGATTTAAACATCCTCTTTCCAAAGCATTTCCAATAACTTTTCTTAGAATTTCAGGTCCCAGCGTTCCCATTTCTTCTTGGATATTGGCCTTAAGACGTTGGATGGTTCTTGACTTATTGGCATATATCTTACCCCCAAAGCAAAAATTTGGAGGTCGTTAAATCAGGCGAACGTGGTGACCACTTAAAATCAGAAAAACCTGATATTATTCGACTGCCAAAAATTTCACGCAGAATAGCCATAGTTGGACGAGCTGTGGCTCCATCTTGTTGGAACCACAAATCTGGATTGTTCTGCACCTCTGGCCTTAAAAAAATGTTCAATCATTTCCCGTTACTGAATGCCGTTCACATAATTCCTTCGTCGTTTTCGAAAAAATATGGTCCAATGATTCTCTTCGAAGTTATTTCACACCATACTGTGCATCTAAGTGAGTGCATTTGATCTTCAACAATTATTCTTGGATTTTCGGTGCGCCATATTCCGCAATTTTGTTTATTCACGTGACCATTTAGGTGAAAATGAGTCTCATCGCTCATTATAAGTTTGTGAATAAACATGTTGTTTTCTAGCCACAATTCTTGACTTTCTTTGGTTTTAACTCATGAACCAATTGCATCTTATATGGGGAAAAATGTAACATATGTAAAATTCTTTGCAAAGGCCGCCTAGACATCTGTAACTGCTGAGAACGTTACCTGATGGAAGTTTCGGGGTTTTCCTCAATATTTGCTTGCACTCAAGCAATGGTCACTTCATTTTGAACTGCACGAGGTCTTTCAGCACGCGGAAGATCACAGACAACCCCTTATTGCCCAAAACGCTGAACCAATCCGTAAATTGTTGGAGCGCTAAGAGCATTTCGGATAGGAAAGAAATTTCATCATATCGAAATGAATAATCGAATGCTGACTTTCAAAGTTAAATTTAACAACTTTTATTCTTTGTTCTATGCTGAGCCTTTCCATCATAAACTTCCCAAGTATTATTTAGTTAATTCTCTAGAGAGACGAAAAAAAAGACTTAAACAAAAATGTTTTCACTGATCAAATCTTAACGTTACTTATGCGCCACCCTATATATGTACAGGGTGTCCGTCGGGAAGATATATTACTTTATTTATAATTTTTGATTAAATGAAAGAGAATGGATCTTATATTGATAAATGTTTTATTTAATGTCGGCAATCACGTATGGAATAAAATAATCAAATAAATGTCCGCCTCTGTTAGCCTCACAAATGCGAACCCTTCTGAGCACATTTTTCATTACATTCTCTGACATTTCACGTGGTATTTCATTAATTTCATTATGAATATTTTGCTTGAGTTGCTGAAGTGTTTCTGGTTTGTTTGCACAAACCTTGCTTTTCAGGTATCCCCACAAAAAGAAGTCCGGAGCAGTCAAATCAGGCGATTGTGGAGACCAATCAACTTCATCATTTCTTGAAATAACTTGCTGTGGAAAGAGGTCTCGCAGTGATTTCATTGTAATCCTGGTTGTATGGAATGTGGCAGCATCTTTTTTTGGTACCACATGTTAGTCAAGTCCAAGCCATGCAGTTGTGGCTTTAAAAAGTTTTCAATCATATCACGATATCGCTTCCCATTGACAGTTTCCGTAACGCCGTTTTCAGTTTCAAAGAAGTACTGTCCAATGATTCCTCCTGACCAAATTACACACCAGACTGCCACCTTTAATGGATGCAAAGGTGATTGATGAATAATTTGAGGGGTTTCCATTGCCCAGAACCGACTATTCTGTTTATTCACATATCCATTCAAATGAAAATGTGTCTCGTCACTCATTATGATTTTTTCATGAAAATCGGTGTTGTCATGGGCGAGCTGTAACATCCTATTGGCATATGTACGGCGGCGTAAAAGATCTTGTGGAAGAAGCTCTTGTGTCAACTGAATCTTAAATGGAAACAAATGCAAATCCTTGTGTAAAATTGTGACCAAAGTTGATCGTTGAAGACCAAGCTCTTGAGCACGGTGTCGAATTGAGGTTGATGGATTGTTTTGAACACTGTATTGAGCTGCAGTAATGTTTTCAGTCGATCTTTCAGTACGTTGTGGTCCATGCTTGGCCCTATCAGCTACAGACCCTCTTTCTTCGAAATCATTCACTATACGGTAAATAGTGCGTCTTATTGGCACGTTGTTTCTCCCAAAAATTTTACGTAACTTTCTCATTGTCACAATCATCGATGATTGAATTTGATCAAATGTTTTAACGATTAAAACACGTTGGGTTAGCGAATATTTTTCCATAATAAATTTCTCACGTCTCTACTTCACGACTGTCAAATATGAACTGTCAAGACTAACGTTTACCAAAATGGCGGCAAAACAAAGTAGTATACCTTCTCGAAGGACACCCTGTATATGGAAAGTCGAGTTTTTGTAAAAAAAATAAGAGAAAAGTAAAGTTTTTAAAATTTTTGTGAAAAAACGCTTTTTACTGTTATATTCCTGACATACTCGCACATCATATCTGTGCTTACAAGGAAAAAGGACTTAATTACAAATTTTCCGTTTTGAAATATTAAGCTTTTCTTAAAAAATCCGGTATACAAATCTAGAAAAAGAAATTGACTGCAGAAACGAAGCCTGTTTTTTTAACTAATATGGCTGAATTCGAATCTGGCATAAAAATTGGGCTATCACGTCTTGTTAATCTGTTATCTCATGCTGGCAATACTGTAGAATAATCAATACTGGCACTACAATTTCACAATTATTTATTTGACAGAAACCCACATTCATTCTAAATCTTCATAATAGTAGCATTTAAGCATGTCAGGAAGATCGTGTGTTACTAATTCAAGCTATTTTTGCTGTGGGTGTGGTGAATATTTGGTTGGAAAAAAAGGATATGCAATATCAGAATCATTAAAATATGCATACTCATATTTACATCATTTTGATTTTGCTGTCAGAAGCTTGAACAAACCGCGGACACCGACAATGTTCTACAACAGTTGCAGATTTGTTTTATCCAAATGGTCAAATGGCAAGAAGATCTATTTCGATTTTTCAATTCCAGTACTTTGGAGAGAGTTAAGCAATCACCAAACTGATTGTTATTTCTGTTTAAGAAAAGTTAATGCTGGATTCAACATGAAAAATCGACAAAATTTTACCAATTCCCCTGTTCAACGTCCGCCAAATGATCCATTACCTGTCATTCCCAGTGCTTCGAGCAGTGAGTCCGAAGCATTTTTCACCAGCAGTGGCAGTTGGTATCAGGCTGATTATAAACGCCATTTAGTGACTCAAGCTGAGCTGAATGATCTAATTCGGGATTTACATTTAACGAAGCAAGAATATGCAGCCTGCAAATCTTTCAAGAGCATCGCGAACAGTTTGCTTGGAAATAATAAGAGTGAAAACTACAGACAAATTGTTGCTGAATTATTGAAAAATTATCACGAATTAGGTCCACGAATGTTACTCAAAATGCATTTTCTTCATTCGCATTTAAATTTTTTTCCACACAAAATCTACATTTAACGAAAAGTGAAAGAAATTACCAAGAATTTTGGAACAAAAGCATGCTGGAAGATTATTGCTGGACTCTAATACGTGAAACCAAACCAACAAAATACAAACGACGTTCAAATAACGTCATTCACTTTTAAAAATTCATTGATTTTCAAAAATAAACTTTAAATAACTTTTAAATAAACATTTTCCTTTTGTATCTCGAAAACCTGATGTGATAGAGAAAAACCAAGTACAGATTCGATTTCAGCCCACCAAATTTTGCCAGCAGTTTGAAAAAAAAAAATTATTTTGATGAATATTGGCGACCTATTAAAATATTTGTTTTAAGTTTCAAAACGCCACGTTGTTTAGTATTTTTATTTAAGCCATCGAAAGTAAACGATTTCAGTGGATTTTGTAAACATGAACAAAATTGGTCACCGTTATGTAATTCAAAATTTCCATATGAAAACTTTCAGAACAACCAATATTAAAGCCGAGCTAGATCCAACTCTGGGTGAGTCTGCTCCTTCTTTTACGACTGTAAAATATTGGGTAGCAAAGATTAAACGAGGCCGTATGAGCTGCCAAGATGAACATCTTTGTGGTCGACCAATTGAGGTTTCCAAGCCAGACACGGTTAACAAAATCCACAAAAATTGTATTGGATGATCGTCAGCTGGAGATGCATGAGCTAGCTGAAATTCAATTCCAATTAAAATTTCATGGAATAATTCAAATCATATCAATCAGAAAGGTTAGTGGAAACTATATCGACGCTTTGCTAAAAATCTTGGAAGCTATATGTTTAGAAAACAATTTTGAAAACTGGCATTTTATAAATATAGACACTTATTAGTACAATTTCTCTATGTTGCCGCAAAATTTTCTATTTTTTACAGCAGATCTCGCAACAACCAAAAAGCATGTAAAAGTCGAAAACAAAAATCGATTTTTACAACACAAAAGCAAATATTTCAGCTTTTTGACAACACAAAGGACTATTTTGATTTTTAAAATTATTCCTTCAAAAAGTCGATCAGTTCGAAATTCGATTTGTAGGAGTCTAAAATATTTTCTCAAAACCATACCAAATGTGCTATTTTAGCTTCTCCACAAAGTTTCTGGGTGCGTTTATGTCAATTTCGCTTTTTTTGGTAGAACAATTTACATAATTTAGCAATCAGTTAATTTGTTGTGTTGATTAGTTGCCCGACTAATTAATTGATTAAATACTTAAATAACTCATTAACTCAAAGCTTCATTGATTTATTGATTCGTTAATTAATTGATCCAATAATTCATTGATTCTTTGATTTACTGATTCGTTGATTCATTGATTATTTTACCATCTTATAAAATAATTAATTGATTAATTAATCAATCAATTAACTGATTGACTGAAAAATTAAGTGATTGTTTGATGCATAGATTCATAGATTAATAGATTTACAGATTCATAGATTCATGGATTCATAGATTCATAAATTCATATATTATTAGAGTCATAGATTCATTCACAGATTCATAGATTCATACATTCACAGTTCATAGATTCATGGATTCATAGATTCGTAAATTCATAGATTGATAGATTTAAAGATTCACAGATTCATGGATTCATAGATTCATAAATTTATAGATTATTAGATTCATAGAATTATTTATACATTCACAGATTCATAAATTCATACATTCACAGATTCATAGAGACATTCATTCATAGATTCATGGATTCATAGATTCGTAAATTCATAGATTCATAAATTCACAGATTCGTGCATTCATAGATTCATGGATTCGTAGATTCATGCATTCACAAATTCATAGATTCATAAATTCATGCATTCACAGATTCATAGACTCATAGGTGATTAGATTCATAGGATTATTAGATTCATAGATTCATTCACACATTCACAGATTCATAATTTCATAAATTCATAGATTCATGGTTTCATGGATTCATAGATTCATAGATTTATATATTTATGCATTCATGGATTCATGGGTTCATGGATTCATACATTTATGCATTCACAGATTCATAAATTCATAGATTCACGGATTCATAGGTTCATAGAATTATATATTCTGGTGAATATTTAGGCTTGACTTAGGAATAAAACGGATTTTTATGGTGCGTCTTTTTCACATTTTCATAATGAGAAAGCAGTCATTTTGGCTCACTTTTCAATTTGACCAAATAAATTTTATTTTGGATCAGAGTTTTCAGGCAGAAATACTTGTAAGTTTAAATTGAAAGCGTTTGTATCAAACGTGATTATGTGGCACTCGAACTCAAACAAATTGATAGTAATTAAGTATAGTTGTGTTTACTAAGAACTGCCGAATTTGTTTAGGTCTGGAAGCGATATGAAAGTGTTTCTTTGGAAGTGACATGTATGCATTTATTGCACTTTTGGAAGCGATGAAAATGTTATTGTTATTTTTGAATGACTTCCATTTTTTTTTCCTTCTTAGCATAAAACCGTCTGTGAAATGGGCAGACCTTTGTGCCCTTCAGAGGTGAAATTGGGGTATGTTACGAATTATGAAAACTTCACGCTCTTTATAACATATTTTAACGTTTATTTCTTCCTGAAATGCTGTCCCCATTATTTTCTCAATGTGAAGAACAACTCTAGCTGGCACATCTTTGAAGATTGCGCATTTCATTTGTTGATTTCAGTCTAGTAATGTATGCCAGCATAAACTTTCCATGAAATAAATTGCCGCAATTCGCCGGTCTAGTCCCACATAGTCGTACATACATATGTAAAAGTGACTTCTTTTTGCGTACAACAATCTGGCAAATGTCATAATTAAAAATGTATCTGCGTATCTAGAAATAACTTGATATTTATTGTATTTGTTACAAGTGGACGGCCCGGCCGCACGTAAATGTAAATGCTGTAAGCACGATACATTTACGGGCATACACGAACAAGTGTTTTCAAAGAGGTTCGTGCGCTCTTGTCGTGATTATGGTTTACATCTCTGAGAGTGGAAAAGTTATAACAAACCCAGTACTCTTAACATTTTGTTGACAAGGCTCTTATTAAATTCAAGTAAAGCTCTTAGACATGTATAACTGTTACCTGGTCATAGAAAAGCTTAGGCGAAGCTCTTAAATTGCTTTGTTTTACCATCTCTTAGCGTAAAGAACGAGTAAGAGGTTAGATAAAAGAATATTGTTCGTTTTGTAATCGGTTACTTAATTATTATTAATTTGTGCCATGTTTGTATGGTCATGTTGTTGTTCCAGGCATAGACTAATGAGCAATCAACAATCATTGTGCATGTG
>JAHXMU010023948.1:0-15839 GCA_019455685.1 Philornis downsi | reverse complement strand
TTATTGCGGCGGTGCCCTTGTCAGTGATTTGTATGTTGTAACAGCAGCCCATTGCACCATAGGCTTTCCAAAGGACTTGATCACTGTAACATTGTTGGCTCACAAGAGAACCAGTTCTAAGAATGGATTGATTAAGGCGAAAGCGGATCATATTATGGTGCACACAAGCTTTTCGCCCCGAACCCTTGACAATGATATCAGTTTAATAAAACTCAATAAACGTGTAGAGATGACGGAAACTCTGAGGCCGGTATGTATGCCCACGACTGGAAGTAGCTACGATGGAGAGGAAGCCATTATTACCGGATGGGGAGCTACTTCTGAGGGGGGCTCATTGGCGTCAACGTTACAGGTAACTGCAGGCACATAAAACATATAAAAATATACTCCTATAGAGAAATATTATGTCTCTTGCGTATTTGTGCTTTCAGGAAGTGCGTGTACCCATTATCTCTCTAGAGGACTGTCGCAAGACCAAGTATGGATCGCGTATAACCGATAATATGTTATGCGCTGGCGTTGAGGAGGGTGGCAAGGACGCCTGCCAGGGCGACAGTGGTGGACCTTTGCATGTGAATATGCCTGAACTAAATACATATCACTTAGCTGGCGTGGTATCTTGGGGTGAAGGCTGCGCCAGGCCCGATTATCCGGGTATATATACACGGGTTACGCAATATTTGGCCTGGATTGAGAAGAACACAGGAGATGCGTGTAAATGTGGAATGCCCGCAAAAAAGTTGTCACCACAGGAAATTGAAATTGTTTCTTAAAGTTAACATTAGGAATAATACGTATAAGCCTGAGAATCAGTCTATTGCATTAAAATCATGGATAAAACTTTAAATTATTGATTCAAAAAGACATTCTCATCACAACCCACTTCGATTTTGATGATTAAAATTAAGTTAAAATTAAGTTCAATCGTTATAGTTTACGAATTGTCCAACGACATATAAAAGTTGAATTTTTAAAGAATATTATCGTCGATAAATCTGTTTTAGTCTCCTCCACAAGATATTTATTGCAAGACTTTTAAAAAAAAACATTTTGTGGCGAATATTTGACTCTGAAATGAACTTGTGCGAAATTGTTTTTAAAATGAACTAAAAGGAAAACATTGGACGAGGACGACTATTTTCTTCTGTAGTGCGTTGTGAAAGTCGTTGCGCATTTGCGTAAATTTGCAAAAAAATTTACAATATTTGGTACATTTTTGGCAATTCTCTCAAAAAAAAAAAAGGACGAAAAGGACCTCTGAAAATTTTAAATAATCCATTTAAATACTAAAATTTTTTTAGCACATTTTTTTCAAATAAATTATTATTAGATGTTAAATATTGAAATATTTAATGTGATTTTATTTACCTAGTAGTGAAAAAATCGTTAAAGTCAAATTCGTGTTTCAAATTTGGATAGTATACTAATCATAGGTATACTTGCCTTGTCACACTGTGTGAAACAAGCAGAAGTAGTCATCTAAAGCACCATAAAATATATATATTCATAATGACCGTAAAAATATAAAATATGTCGATAAAACGCTGTTCGCCCGTCCATCAACGTGCTGGTTGAAGGCACGATAAACATCGCAGCGCTTGAACTGAAATGCAAGAATCTCAAATTCATGGAAAATCTTTACCATATAAGGAATATGTTTCAGAACGTCCTAAGCAATTTTAAGGTTTATATTCCTTAATTAAACGGCGGGGTTTTAAGGGTGCTGGAATATACCATCCTAACTCCTATTATTCCTTAAGGAACCCAGCAAAAAAATTGGGCATTCAAAAAAAAAAAATTACATTTCTAAAATTGCTAACCACACATATATGTATGTATATATCAATACCAGCGTAACAGTTTTGAACCACCTCCAAAACCACCATAGTAAAGTATTTAAAATATTGGTTTTATTTTCATTTATGCTCCGAAATATTTGGTTTGAAGTTTTTGGGAAAACATTTATTTACCCTTCTTTATATGATGGCCGATATGCTAAGTTAGACATTCTATTTGTAAAATTTAGAAATTACAAACATTCCAGCTCAAATAAAGCGTATACGTTTCTATGTTGCTAAATATGTCCGTCATCATTACTATGAATTGTAGTCCATGGTAAAGGACTTCAATGGTATAAAACATTAGGCGCCCTTCTAATTCAGTGCCTGTCTATTGGGGTACCAAATACGGAGAACCTGCCGGCAGTTTTTTAAAGAGAACCGATTTTTCATACAAATAAAAATACAATAAAATTAATAAAATGAAAATCAATTCTTTTGAACAACAAAAATTTTGTGACCAAAGATTTGAATTTTCATGACATCAACAACACTCGTGAATATATATGGAAGATACATCATGAAATAGTGTTTCCCTCCTATGACAACCCTATATTAATTTTATTGGTGTTTGTGCCATTTTTCAGCACTTCCCCATCACAACATGTGATGAATATTTGCTTCTTTGGATGCACTTTTGTTGCTGGGAACCGCTCTGATTTGAGTGATTTTCATATGATGAAAAGAAACAATTTTCATTGAAAACCTTGTGCATTCCAGTACTGAATAAAAATCTAAAGTATTGGACATTTGCAATGCTTTTTTTTTCAGTAATTGTATAATTTATTCGTTAATTAAAGGCTGTATGTCACGACACTTTATAGGTATAAGAAAGAGCCATCCCATCTCATAAATTTTTTATGTAAGCGGCCAAAATATAGTCATTAAATAATACTAAAACGAATATTAGCTTTCTTCTAGTGAAAACCAGCAATGCCGCTATGTAGCACTTACAAGATTATCCATTTAGTGGTTTCAAAACCCGCCGATCTGGCAAGCCTGTCATTTGTTAAATACCTATCATCTGAAGTGTTATTTATTTAGTGAAAGGTTTGTGATTTACGAACATGGATCGTTTAACAGCCAAAGAACGCGTAGAAATAGTTAAAAGTTAATACAAAAGTGGCTTTAAATCGAATAAAATTTTCTTCAGCGATGAAGCTCATTTCTCACTTAATGGTTACGACTAAAAGCAAAATGGTCGCATATGGCGATCGGAGAAACCAGAATTGATTGTGGAAAATCCATTGTATCTGGAAAAAGTGGCTGTTTGGGGCGCATTATCGTCTGGAGGTGTAATTGAGCCGTATTTTGTCGAAAACTATTTCAAAAGGAGCCACAAATGTAACCAATCCAGAGGCGGCCATTCAAATGACATTGTATATCGTACATAATGGCCAATCATTACAACGAAATAAAAGTTTTATCGAAATCATAACTCTTTTTATTTAACTTTACTTGCTTACTTTCCTTGCTTTAAATCGAAAAATGGTAATCCTTTATAATGAAATGTTGTTTCGACACTTTTTTTTGGCTGTGAGTTGATGCATTCTCCGTAATTGAAGGAACGAAATTGGCCAAGCAGAGAAAATTCAATAACAGCATCCACGCGTTGAACAACAAGAATGATGGTGATAACAAGTTTATTACCAGCTTTACTCTTTCCTCCATTGCTTTCTGCGCACACTTAGCCTGATTTCAATGCATCCTGTGTTAAGACAAATTAATTTTATTGACTGAACAATATCAATTTCATTCCAGCGACCATCGTGGATTAAACCAGCGATGCTAGAAACATCCAATTGTCCAATTCGTAGGTGTGTCATCATTAATGGGGCAATAGGAATTGTAGGTGGCCACCAGAAAATAGTCAACTAATAGCCGTGGTTGATTAAGAAGGTATTTAGAGAGTGATTTTATTGCGTCGGTTCTCTTATAAGTGTTTTCTACGTATTAACAACTGCAGGCTGTGCCAAAAATTTTCCCAAAAGACATATATGTAATGTCCCACAGTCGACAGGCTAGGAAATTGCAATGGCGTGAATGAAAAGTGGGTAACTTCTCAATACACCAATCGTTATTCAACACTAATATTTGATACAGATTATCGATCTGGTAAAACTCCAGCAGAAAATAGCAACGTTCAACCTAATGAGATCTGTGCGTATGCCAGAGCCAGGGGTTAATTGTGTGCAACAAGAAGCTCTGGTGATTAGGTTGAGAAACTAAAATATTACAGGTAAATATAACTATAACGTACGGATGTATCTTTATATAATAATAACATTATAAGGAAGTGCATGTATCTGTTCCGTTTCCACAAAACCTGTCGGGAGTCTAAGTATGATTCTGGGCTCATCACAGACAATATGTTGTTCGCTGGCCACAATGAAGCTAGTAAATTGTTTGCAAGATGATAGAGGTGGGCTGATTGTTATTCACCGGACTATATTCTATACATTTCATTTGAGTAACATTGTTTCGTAGGACCATGGATGCGCAAGACTTGAATACACAAATATTAATCAATGCCGGACTTGGATTGGGAAACGTACTACAGATTTTTTGTAAATGTAATCTGTCTGTGAAGTAAATATATTCGTAGATCTTTACAGGCAAATATGCCTACTTCGTTATTGTAAATTTATAGAAATATATCAATATTTCCGATGATCGAAAATTTGTATACCTTCTAAAATCCAGTTTAATTTAAAGGAATGAAGGAATATGAGGGACTCTCATAACTGTTCACAACATGGCGGGATAGCATCACAGTTTGAACACTTAATTGCTGGAGATGTGATTTAGTACCTTATTAAACCTAAGGTGGCCACACGCCTGGACATAATTAGTATGCATAAGAATATGGGAGCTGCCATAGCGGTCAAACAGTGATTAAGGTTACAGTGTGATCCTTAGCATTGTGACTGACATAGCACAGCTTTATGAGGCGCTCGGGATGGCTTAACGGGGGAAACTAAGGATATCCATATCTCTAGTTTCCGTGGTATCACAATGAACTACCTATATATTGTCTAAGTGAGTCAATCGGCTCGTTGGTCTAGGGGTATGATTTCCACTTAGGGTGCGGGAGGTCCCGGGTTCAAATCCCGGACGAGCCCGAGTTCGTCTTTATTCCCAAAGCTTCATACATTCTTTCTATCTCCAAACGTTAAAACTCTGACGTTTTAACTGCCGTCGTAATTAGCGGTAGGGCAGGATCTCTCTCTTAGTAAAACAATTTTGTTTGTGGGTAGGCGGGTGTTTCCTAGGATGCTTTGTACAGCTTACCCCTAAAACGCAGGCCTCTCTACCTGATCCTGTAATTAAGCAGGCAAAGGCAACAAAGTAGTGTGACTTTGTGCCAGGCGCCCTAGGAAAAGGTGGATTATATCTTGGGATTCACCTATAATATGATATCAAACTGATCTTGGAACACGTTTTTCGAAAACCAAGTAAAGGGGAGAGTCATAGTTAAACAAGACACATCCTGGCAACAGGTGTGGACATAGAGAAGCCGTCGGGAAATATCAGAAGATTTATCTTTTCCGTCTTAATAGTTGTACGGCCAAAGAGATCTGGTTAATGAACTATGATTGGAGCATGGTGTGCTTTGTTGTATTGACATTCTCTCCTCGGACATTGAAAATCTATGCCGTAGATTATGGATTACCAGTTCCATGCGAGGTATGATAAAGCAAAACTGGAGTAGCTTGTCTGCGAAACCCAGACTAGAGGGTTCTTCTCTTCTGGTAGCACGCGTGACCAGGGACCCAAGGAACATTGTTCCTTCCTGGTCAATGGTGTTGGACCCTAGTGGGAGCATCGTGCTGGCTGTGGTTGCCCGAACAAGTGTTTTCAGTGCTTTTGCGTTGCTTCAGGTCGCGTTGCTGAAGGAAGGCTTTAGCTTAGAAAACACTGTTCCTATCTATCCGAGGTATTCCTAGATTGCCTCAACTCCTACCCGGGAGGTAGCTCACTTCATACCAAGTGACTACAACGGTACTTTGGCCGAGTGAGGGAGTGGGACCTGAGAAAGCTTTTCGAAGGGACCTACTTCCAATCTCTGGTAGTTTGGCTAATCCTTCGGGATTAGTTTGAGTATCCCAAAGGGGCGCTTGCTGTCGCTAGAAGAAAGAAAGAACACATAACCAAGAAAAAAAGTAAATGATGAAAAACAGCACCTGTGTGGTGGCACACCATGGGTAAGGCTTTCACAGCGAGACTCATGTAAAACCTTCACATCAGTTGTCTAAGTGAGCCAGTCTATTCAGACTGCTACACTAACCTAACCTAAGCTAATGTAAGATGGTCACACATTTCACAATTGGATATTTTATTAACAAATTTTGAACAATGCGACGAATTGAGAGTGCTTTAAGTTCGGTATCTCTTTTACGGTTATTAAATGTCTTTGTACGGCCTCAATAAAACGCGTCAAAAGATGTGCTGGCACTCGAAAGGAATTTGTTCAAACAGAAACATTTGCTAATTACAATTTCAATTTATGTGGCTTCAAACACTGCAGTGTTTCTGATTAAATGTAGTGTTCAGTTGCTGGTAATACGTCAAAATCAATTTGAGTTTTAAGTGGTGTTCGAGTCATTTCAAAAGTATATGAGATCATATGAGACACGTTTCAGCAGCCATCTACTTATCTACTAATAATTCCAATAGTTTATTTATTTATGACTTTGCGAGCAAGTCAGCATAAAAAATTTAAACGTTATTGCACATTTGTGTGAATACACATTTTTTTTTAAATGTTATTGGTTTATTGGCATGAAGAATCCTTCGATTAATGACCAAATACAATAAGAGTATTGAAAGACGGTAATTTATGCCGTGAAACTAACTACAGGAACAACTTTAACAATGTTTGCCCGGAGAATAATAATCTTTAGCGGCATCCCATAGGAAGATATAAATTACTGCGCAAACGTCAGTCGAAAAATGATTGTTCAATAGACTGTGATCGCTCAAGTCCATGTCTTATGCTCAAAATTGAGTTTCGAGGAGAAATGGGACGACGAGGCTATCGATTCCCAAATCACAGTAAATGATAATTCGAAAACAAAAATACTTTCTAAATTCAAGTTTATTTATAACAAATATGTGTTGTTCATTTCTTGGAATTTTTACTTTTAATAGTTCCAAGGACATTAGATGAGCCATAAAGTGTCATTTGCCTATTAAGGTCTTTCTGTAACCTTTTCTTCTCTCTCCCCCCCCCTTCCTTGAAGGAATTCCTCTGTAAGGGTTCCTCTCACCCAAACTTTTAATTTCAACCACAATATTGCGTAGGAAAATGCTATGCACGCTTTCTTGTCGCATTTTATTGAACCATCCATCCCTACAGCTTAAGGTATTAGCATAAGAATCCTTACATGTAGGTGTAGTACTTTCTCCTTAATTGTTGAATTTTCCGTAGTATTTTATGACCGAATGGAATGTATAAATGTCATGTGAACAAGGCCATGACTTCCTCTTTTCGTTGTTGCCAATGTTGATAATTTGTTTATTTCACTCGAAATGACAGGGAAAGCTGCCAGACTCCAAGTTTTGGTGGCGGCCCGGGTAAGTGAGAGACTGTGGGTGATGGCCGGGCACGACACATCATATAAATGTAATTAAATTTGCACATGTGTCCTGTATGAACGTGACATGCCAATGTTAATGATGAGGACAACGACCACTGACGAGGCGATGATACTGATGCTGGCTGTAACACCAAAGGTTTTGCCACAAAAGAAAGAAATATGAGATATTTACAGGAGGGGGGAAAAAACAGTCATTACGGACGTTTATATATCGCAATCTGTTGAATGATGCGTTTGCTCTGTGACAGCATGTTGTTGTTTTTATTTTTATTTTTATATCAAGAATTCACTTTAGAGTTTTTTGAACTTTCATCAGATGTTTGAGAGAGCGTGTGCGAAAGAAAATGAGTAGGAAATTAAACGAATTCATGCGTTGAAATTAATTTAAAGAAATTTTTCATTACCGAAACTTACATGTGCACACATACCCCCACTTCACACGGATACAACAAAATGAAAGAGAAATTATTCGCCCATTCACACACATGCACATAAAGAAATAAAAAAACACGACTGTACACTGCAAGGACTTAGTATTTCATCTTTCCAATGTTCCATACTTTTAAGAATTTTTATTTGGCGCTCTATAAACCAAAACTTCATAAAACCAATGGAATTTCTGTTTAACCTTCAATCATAAAAATGAACTGAAGGTTTTATTGTAGGAGCTGGGGAAAGCAACATTGTCGAAAAGTTGATCTTTAAGTCGAAAGATTACTTCAAAGATTTTTCTCGTTTTGGCGAAAATTGAAATAATGCCAATCGTTTTTTATTACCTTACGGCAAATAATAATCATCTATTGATGATTGCATAACTGTTGGATCTAACTGTGCGTAATGTTTTGGAGGAATATCGTTCGATTGTAAACCAAATGAGTTTAGAAAAGTTCGGAAACGAATTTCTTACTCTCGGCTGAGCATAGTTATATAATATGATAGAGAAACTGATTTATTGTTTTGCGATTCTGTGACTAAGAAATTATATAAAGGGCGATTTAATTTCTGTTAGGTTTTCAACCATGCTCAATTAGCATTGTCATGTCACTATGGAAAGACTCGCTTTCGAACAACTCTTAGAAATTGTTAAATTTTATTATCAAAATTGATGCTCTGTGAGAAATTTTTAGGAGCAGCAGCCGGGCGAACTGCCACAGTATCGAATGTTGACTTGAGTGGAAATATTAATAAGCAAATTTATGGCACTCTGACTTCCTGTACACATCACCTACAACTCAGCTATATTAGGCATTTACATGAAATAATTTTTGTAAAGTAGATGGGAAGCACCAACTCAAAATAAAATTTTGTTTCACTTTTGTCATTGGCTTATGCAATTTTTTTTAATTAAATACCAAACACTAAACGCAAAACTGTTTATGCAATGTTAGCGTTATCCGACAAACAACCAAAATGAGTTAATTCTAAGGATATGATGAGGATTTTTGAGGCAAAAATTCTGGATTGAGTTGAATTAGTTCCATTATATCGGATTGTTCGGAAAGTTCGTTCGGTTTTTAAAAGAAATTTGTTTAAAAATTTATATACAAGGAAACAATCATTTTAATCTATTATGCAATCTCCCCCTTTTTTAATAAGTTCTTCCCGCCTCTCTGGGATTTTTCAATTCCTTTCCCATAAAAACGAGAAAAAAAAAATTTAATTCGGCTTTTCACTTCCTCATCGTTATGGAAATTCAAATCCTTTAAGTGGTTGCTCAGATTGCGAAATAGGTGACAATCGGACGGGGCTAGATCTGGGGAGTATCGTGGGTGAGGTTAAACTTCCCACCCAAGCCCCGGCAGTTTCTGAAGGGTCCGCAAGGCAGTGTGTGGGCAGGCGTTGTCATGATGGAAGGTGACGTCTCTCTGATTGATGAGTTCAGCCGTTTTTCTCCCAATGCCGCCATCAGTTTATTAAATTGTGTGGTATAGTAGTCCGTATTAATCGTTTGATTTGTTGGGAGAATCCCAAAAAAGACTACTCCTTTGACATCTCACCAAATCGACAACATTACCTTTCCGGAGTGAAAGCCCGCTTTAGAGGTAAATTTAGGGGGTTCATTTGGTTTCCCTCATCATGTTTTCCGCGTTAAACTGTTGTAGACTATAAATTTTTTTATACCCTGATGAAATGGTGTCTTGTTATTACTTATCCTTAGGTTATCGCAGACGTCAACGCGGTTCAGTCGTCTGGTCTCGGTGAGAGAGTGAGGTACCCACATATCGAGGTCGCTCACAAATCCGAACTCATTTATGACCCCATTATTGGCTGAGACAAATTTTTTAATTATTTCATCTATTTCTCTAATTCTTGCAAGGGGATTAACAATAATTAAATCTCTTACCTCCTTGAGAAAAACAATTTCTTTCAGTCGTCCTGATCTGAGAGCGTCCGTTACGGAGATGTCGCCCGTAGAAAATCTTTTAAACCATTTCTGGCAAGTTCTTTCATTTGTCCCGTTTTCTTCATAAACAGACTTTATTTTTGGGCTGGCTTTAGCAGCCGTTTTTCCTTTTCGGAAATAATACAGCATAATATGTCTAAAATGCTTTTTTTGCTTATTTTTTCCTGGTTTTAAAACTTTTTTTCAAAACGTTATAACCCCTCACGACTAGACCGAGAACAGAAGTAAACAATAGTAAACAGGGAAGGGATGGGAGGAAGTTTGGATAGTGTTTGAAGTAACTCTAGAATATGAGAAGTGACGTATGATTACCGAACCGAACAAACTTTCCGAACAACCCGATATTTGATGCGATCACAATGTGTGGTTGTGGAAAATTATTTCAGAACGTGCGCTAGTTAATATAGAATTATATTCTCTGGGGCGTCCCGAAAGTTATACTTTGTGGTGCCAATAAAGGTTGACATACAAATATTGATTGATCCACTGAAAACTGAGTTCATCCAGAAATATTGGAATATCTAATTTTAATTATTGCAACATTTAATTGTTTATTTATATATTTATTTTAATTTAAAAATATGCTAAAGTTTCATTACAAATGCATAGGCAGTTTAGGAGCTCTCGAACCTTCATCCATCGATCATCCGATACCATTTTGTGGATTTTCTTAATCGTGTTTGACGTGGACATCTCAATTGGTCGATCACTATGGTGTTCGTCTTGACAGCTCAAGTACCAACCAGCTTCAGCCGACGATTATCCATTATTTTCGATCAATATGGTGTTCATTTTGACAGCTTGTACGATCCTGTTTAAACTCCGCTACCCAATATATTACAGTCATGAACGAAGGAACAGACTACCTCAGAGTAAAATCTAGCTCGGCTTTAATATTGATAGGACTGATACCTTTCAAATGGAAACATTGAATTATTAATTTTTTCCATGTTTACTTTTGATGGCTCAAATAAAAATATTAAACAGAGTAGTATGTTTTATAAGGTTGCCACTTGTGGCCAAAATAATTTGTTTCAATCTACTAGTGCCATCTATATGTCATGTCGGCTAGTTTTGGGACTCCCTCGTTAATATTGGATAATAAATTTAAGATGATAAGCCGCTAGTTTTAAATAAAATTTATCATGAAATCACCGAAGAAAGTAATAAAACGAACCGCGCTAAATGTTGACGACCACCGCAAATGTTATAAGGACTACGATTTAAGGATATGAACCTGGAATGTCTGCACTCTTTACAGAGAAGGTGTCTCTATCCGACTAACAGATGTCCTCGAAAAATGTAAAGCTGACATTACCACCATCCAGGAGATGCGATGGACAGGACAAGGATGAACTCGGCGTAAAAAGTGTGATTTGTTGTGGGAAAGAGACTGATACACCTGGTCTCGCGGTTAAACCTTATAAGTGGTTCTCCGTTGGAAGGAGCAGGCTTTTGAAATACTGTCAAAGCTTGGCGTGACGAATTGGGGAAGAAGTACAGAAGATCGAGGTCCTTGAAATTTTTCTACGGACGGCGTATAACAGATAAGAAATCTTGTCTATTTTGTCATACGAGAATTCCGCTGTAGATTCATTAAATTCGTCGTTGCCAGCTTTAAATTTATAGTTTTAATGCAGAGATTTCAAATAATGCATCATGACTAAAAATTGAATACTGTGATTCGAATTCGGAATATTTTTTCGATTTATGATTGCTGGTGTAGTTCAACAGCTGCTGTGCTGATAATGTTAATGATAATTCACTGCCAGCGTGTTTCGCTGGTTTTCTCGATTCAATCAATCTATAAAAAATCGGTTGTTGCGCCGCAAAACGTCGACGAGATGGGAGTATTTGCATTGCAAGAATGTCATGTGATTGGATAGTACAATCGGTTTGGATACCACGCCAATTAACAAACCCAAAAAAAGGAAAATTTCCATTACAGTACTTCAAGAGGCATATTCATTATCGTGACTGGTGGTGAATCATACATCTATACATAATTCCGAAATTATATAGCAATTGGCAAATTCCACAAAAGTTCCAAGTATTTCATAGCATTACCAGTTACAAACTTTTTCTGGTGTGGACATTACTCATACCTCTATTTTAAAAGGGTTCGACTTAATATATTTCTGTCCACCTGATCTCTTTTTGGCGCATATGCCTGCTACCCCTTTGTAGGTTAACTTAAAACAAATATTTTCATTTGCTTCTTTGCGCCATCTATAATTGCCTTGAGTCGATTTAAACAAACTCCCAAAGTATGGCGAATGCCAGTGCACAAACAATTCATCAAATGTAACGAAATAAGGCGAAATGAAATCCTATCACAGATACGCTTCAGGAGAGCGTCAACAAAAGGGTTGGCAAGAAGAAGTTTACAATATTGCAGAATACACCGAGGGAAACAAAGTCAGAAACCCCAGAAAATAGAGAGTAACTCACATTATGCATACCAATGAAGTCTAGCCAAACAATCAAATGTTGGCGGCAACACCAACATCGATGAACCATTCAATCAAATGGAACCCAAATCCAACAGCCAGCTCACAGGCGATTGGACGTGAAGCCACATCATTTTTATTTCTGCTATGGTTTCTAAAGGTTCTGCCACTGCTGGTTGGTGTTCATTCTAAGATCAAGTGTTAAACGAGCGTAAACAAATCCACTACGATAGCTGCGTTCAAAATTAAAATTCCAAATGCGTCCGACGTGCCCCATCTCCTATAAGATTCACACATGCTATTTGGCTCAAAGACGAAGAGCCAAAAAATAATCGAAAATTATTGTAGTGGCCCAGTCAGTCAATATAATATGAAATTTCTGGCGCAGCTCAAGGGTTCTAAACCACCAATAATAACAACTGCAACCAGTGTTGTAAATTTACGCTCTGCGAGAATGAAAGATTGGTGATGGTCGTCTGCGATTGCTCTTATTTCAGTGTTTTCCTTTTGGGCTGTGGTTTCATTGTAGGAACTAGTTCGTTTTTGTCTGTCGTAATTTTGTCATTCCAAATGGAACGTTATCATTATTTTTATTGGAAAATTCAGTTTATTGGATCACAACATGTGACCCAATATTTCTGTGTGTTCTCTGCTTCTTTATAGTTGTCTTTTGGGGCCAAAAATGAAATTTGGTCACAATAATGTAAATACTAAATTATTATTGATAAGGGTTTTATATTTTTTAAAGTGGGGTAGGCATTTATGAAGAAGTGTTTGAAATATTAAATAATAGTTTGAAGATATTTCTATAGGCATTTATTAAACGAATATTGGTGGAAATAACTGCCGGAAATGTTGGGAATTGCTTAAATTGATAAATGAGTCTAAGACATTTTATTTAATTGGTGTTAAGGGTGGAATCTTTTGATTTCTCAAGAGCTCAATAAAACAAATTCTCTTGCATGTTAGGAATGGAATATGGGTGGGTTTCTCACAGTCAGTGAGCTTACTGGCATTCTATTTTTCGATTCACTCAACGGGGCCTACAGTTTAACGACTATTACGAACATCATAGTTCGAGCAACATTTGCCAGACTTGTCGATTACTCGAATACTCTAAGTGTTCGGCCGACACATTGAGGTGACCGCCGCTAAAATACTGACAGATGGCTATGTTCGGGGTTGAACCTGCGGTCATGTGAACGATGGTCGCTTGTTAAAAAGAAAAGCTAAGGAGTATCAAAGGTCTTATGTTGGAAATATACAGTTCCTCGGATCATATTATCCACTCAAATTTAAGGATATACAACGAGGAGAAATATATAAATCCTTGGAAGTCATATTATCCATTCAAATTTAGGGATATACTCGTATAGAGATGACAGATTTGACGAGAATACTTTATAAAAAAAAAAATTCAGAAAATTGAACAAACCCACTTTGAAATTATTGTGAAAATGTCATTATATTATTATATTTAAAAATATTATTATTAATAGTCCGAGGGAGCTAAATCTGGCGTATAAGGTGCGTGAAGAAACAGTTCGCTGTTTAATTCATTAATTTTGGCCATGACAATAGTGGATGTGTGAGCTGAAGCATTGTCTTGATGAAACAACACCCTCTTTCTCGCCAAATGTGGTTTTATCTTATAGTTTCATCACCTAAACGGCCGCTATAAATCAGTATAATATTCGCCGTTAAAGGTTTTTTCCTTTCTGCAGATAATCAATAAAAATAATCTCATGCGCATCCAAAAATATCCGAAATAGACGATATGAACCGTTTACAATGGAATCGTTTCCGCCTTCTTTGGACACGATTCACCCATTCCAGTCCATTGCTTTGGTTATTTTTTAGGCTTAGATATGAAGTGGTGGACTCGTGTCTTATCCATGGTTATAAATTGATGGAAAAATTCGTCTTTATTGCGATGAAACATCGCCAAACTCTACTCATCTACTGAAACATCTTTAGGACGCTATTTTTGGTCTATTGAAAGCAAGCGCGGTATCCATCTTGCTCACAGCTTTATAAAATTTCAACTTCAAATTTTCGGTGAATATACGAGGTATATAACTTTTTGAAATGTCCATCGTTTCAGCTATTTCACGCACCAGCTAGCTTTAGCCGACGATCATCTAATACCAGTTTGTGGATTTTCTTAATCGTGGCTGGCAAGGACACTTCAATTAGTCGACCACTACTGTGTTCGCCTTGGCAGCTTGTACGGCCTCGTCTAAACTCTGCTATCCAATATTTTACAGTCGTAAACGAACGAGCAGATTCGCCCAGACTAGAAACTAGTTCGGCTTTAATTTTGGTTTGGGCTGAGACTTTTCAAATGAAAATATTGAATTACATAACGGTAACCAAATTTTTTCATGTTTACAAATTCACTGAGATCGTTTACTTTTGAGGGCTCAAATAAAAATACTAAACAACGTGGCGCCTTAAAACTTAAAACATATATTTAATAAGGTTGCCACATTTCACCAAAATAGTTTATTTTAAATTACCATCTATACGTCAGGTCGGTTAATTTTGGAACCGCACTCGTGGAAGAAACTACGGCCAAGCCGCTATGGCAATAACCGAAGGTAGAACCCAAACTATGTTCTTATTATGTACTCAAATGTGATGGCACTTCGTATTGAGATTTTCTACGAAAACCATAGACGCAGCAAGGGGGATGCTTGGGAAGTCCATAGCCACCCCCAGAAAGAGTTTATTGGTACGACAATGACGAGAGATCCCCACTTTCCTCGCATCAAAAGTCCCCTCAATGTCTAGTTTTCTTTTAAGAATTTCTTTCACACAGTCCTCATAACACTTTAGGTAGTCAAGCAGTTAATTCTAACTACCGCCAATCAAATTCCCATAATAAATTAACATTCGTTTTGACTTCTGGCTCCGATCTTGTCTGTTTGTATTCTGGCATCTGGCAGTGTTGAAATATCATTGGCCGTGGCGGCAACAGGGAAGAACAAGAATAATGGCAAAAGTTTAACAATGTCACCTTCGGATGTCTTGGTCTTCGTAAATCCGTAAATACATTTCTGAATGTATGAATTTATAAACATATGACAACGAAAGTTAAACATATCTTAATAAATTAACTTTAAATAAACCTTTTTGTAAAAGACTAAACTGTAGAGAAAATGAAACGCACGCAGCTACAGCCATGTACCAGCACAACGACGTTTAACTACCGCCTGCGTGAAATATGCAAATCAATTCAATTTAAACAACAAACAACAGATACGATATGAATGAAAGCAACGACGGCAACAACAACACCACCACCGGGAACATCATCTACAATCGTAGCTAACTAACAACGCAACACGCAACATTTACCGACTAAACTAACCAAACAGCCAGGCAACATTTAAGACTTTGGATCAAGCGGCGACCTCGTGTGCAACGTTCAACACTGAGCGAGGATTGTGTTGTGTTGTCGGAGAGTGTTGTTGTAACAAGAATTTTAATCAACCGCTTAACACTTAAATGATTTCTACGCTTTTGAATATGTTTTTTTTTATTT